>MU624630.1:0-38250 GCA_025349905.2 Blastocladiella britannica
AAAAAAAAAAATAGATCTGCACCGCACTTTCCCCGACAACGCCCATTTCCGCAGTACACCCGTCGTCCGCTTTCCCTCGGCCCCTTACCCGTCGGCCCCCGGCTCTCTCGTGCACTCCTTACGTCGTGTCCTCGTCGCCTTCAGTTTCCAGGTGCCCGAAATCGGGTACTGCCAGTCGCTCAACTACATCGCGGGCCTATTGTTGTTATTCATGGCCGAGGAAGAAGCGTTCTGGACACTGGTGGTGATGACGTGCGAGCTGCTTCCCGAAGGCATGTACTCGCGGTCGTTGTCGGGCACCATCACCGAAATGAAGGTGTTTCAGGAAGTGGTGAAAGACAAGTGTAAAGGACTGGTGGCGGCGGTCAAGCAGGGCGGGATCATTGACCTCGATATGCTGGTGTCCCCCTGGTTCTTGACCATTTACGTCAATGTTTTGCCGGCGGAGGCCGCGGTGCGGACGTGGGATTGTTTCTTCTAGTACGTTTTCCATTTCGTTTTGCGAAAGAGTGAATATTCTGACAAAAGATGGACATATAGCGAGGGCACCAAGATCCTGTACCGGATCGCGCTGGCGATCCTGAAACTGATCGAGGACGATGTGGTGAAACTGCGCGACCCGATGGAGGCCATTCAGTACATTCAGCACGCGCCGAAACGCATGGCCGATGCCGAAAAGCTGCTCAAGACGTCGTTTCTGAGGTTCGGGACCCACGCGGTCGGGAAACTGTCGCACCACGACATTGACGCCCGCCGCGAACGCCAGCAGCTGCTCAGCGTGGGGCCCGCGTCGCCGGCGTCACGCAGGAGTACGGACGCTGGGAGTAGCTACAGTGGCGCTGGTGCCGCTGGCGGTCCGGGTCGGTCGCGTGGTGGGAGCGCGGTGACGGGGAGCGACATGACGTAGATCGCTCGCTCTCTTTTTGGTTTGAATTTTTAGAAGAACAAAAAATGGACGCGACATTGAAAAAAACCGCCCACAATCGACGCCTGTACTACCTGCGCACGGTAATGCCTGGTAGCGAGTACTTTAGCCTGGCCGCCATGTACGCCCGAGCCCCGCGGGTCTATGCGTCGCTCTTCCCGGACTTGGCCCCACCGGCACCCGAACCCAATGCCGCCGACTGGCCCACCAACGGCATGCTTGGGTCGCTTCTGGACGCCGTGGACCACGAGCATACGCGTACTGTGGCTGCTGGGAACGAGAGCGAGCACGAGTCGGACGACGAGGATGATGAAGGCGATGGTCGGTCCGATCAGGATAAAAAAGTACCACCAGCACCACCGCGTGCAGAGGATCTGGATCCGGTGGCTCTGGCTGAATGGAAGCGCGCCATGGAGGAGCGGTGGTTAGATGGTTTGGTTTGTAGTCCCTTTTCTTTACGAGATCAAGGGCAACTGAATGGAAGATTGTAGGAGGTCGACTTTGACTATGCGGCTGTGGACGGAAACCCCGACCTCGATGACGTGGAAATCCAGGCGCGCGATGCCGAGGACGCGTGGTTCGCCGAGGATGACTCTGATTCTGATGATCCACAGCAGCACCTAGATCAAAAGGATCAAAGTCCCAAGAAAAAACCACTAACTGGAACCGACACGGGCGAGCTCGACTACTAGAAGAAAATAAAAACACCCATTCTAAAAAAAAAATCAATCACTCGTCAGCAGCGCCGCCAGGAACCCCCTCATGCTCGCCCTCATCGCCGCCGTCCGGATCCGACCCGCCCACGACCTCGAGCACGCGCCGCACCACCGCTTCGACCTGACCCGCGTACATGCGCGCAACCTGCATCTCCTCCCCCTCTTCTTCTGATCCACCCTGGTCCGTCAGCCGCGCATACGCCAGCTCGCGCGCCACCCGGCCCAACACCACCGCAAACAGCTCGAGTGTCCGGGCCGCCACCAGGCCGGCGCGTTCCGGGTCGGCCGAGTCGTCCTTGAGCGCGCGCATCAGTTCGTCCTGGATCACTGCCGTACTGCTGTCACTGTACCCGGGTGCATTATCGCCGCCATCAGAGCTACTGCCGCCCAAGTCCATGATCGCGGACGCCGCCGCATCGCTCAGCGCAATCAGCACCGCGGCGGACACGGCGTCAGGGTGCGCGGCGTGGTCGCGCACCCACTGTACCATTGCGCGCAGGTCCGGGCGACCATTAACGGGAGCTGGCGGCGGCAGAGGTGCCGAAACGACCGATGCGCGGAGCCGTAGCACGGGCGGCAAGTGGCCCGCGGACGCCGCCCACTGGATCCGGGCGGCCAGCGCCGCATCGGACTCGGCCAGCATCTGGATCTCGGGCGCCCAGGGTACGGGCAGGGAGCCGCGCGTGTTATTGGGAACCACGAACCCGTGCGCAAACAGCAGGTCCGAGTTGGGCTTGTCGGCGCCGTAGCACAGCACCAGTTCGGTGGGTCCGGACAAGGATGAAAGGTCAGCGACGTGGATCTCGACATTGCCCGACGCGTCGCGTTCCCACCGCACAAACGCCTCTCCCGGAACTGGAGTGGAGGAAGAGGGGAACCGGTGGTTGGCAAAGTCGAGCACGGGCACCATAGCCAGCTCGATCCGCGACTCTGAATTAGGCTCCGGCAGCTCTAGAACCCGTGTCCAGTACAGCGCGTCGATCCGCATGTACTCTTCGAGCGGGACCCGGGCCAGATCGGCAGCGACCGTGGCGTCGTCAATGGAAGAAGAGGTGACGGCAGCACTCCACGTGGCGTGCTCGGCCGCCAACGCCCGACGTTTCGCGGCAACCATTTGCGGCACGCCTGTCCCGCCCAGCCGACGCACTGCGGCCTCAGACCAGGTGGCGGCGGGAGTGGATACTCGCACGTGGTCGAGCAGGTGCGCCAGGTACGGTGCCCACGGCGAAGATGATAGAGCTGAGGCCGATCGAGCGCGGTGTAAGGCCAAGTACGTGACCAGGACGCGGCGCTGGACCGGCGCCGAAATGTCCGCGGCCGATGTCCACTGAGGAGGCGGGAAATCGATCAGGAGCGACGCCAGGACCGTGTGGAGAGCTGGGTCGTGAGCCGTCGCATGCGAGAGCACCGCACGAGCGGTCAGGAGCCGGTCGGAGCGCACGGTGGCCAGGAGCGACGATGTCGACGAGGGTTGGTCGATTTGATGGCCATGGAAAAAGAGACCGCACCCGCCAAGCGGCGACGGGCCGGCGGAAATGGTGCCGCCACCACTGGCGGTGGTAGTGCTCGGCGTCGTAGTAGCCCACGCGATAAGCGACGGGAGGTGGTCCATTTTTTTTTGTATTGAATACGGTCGAAAGAGAACGAGCTCACATTTGCTTTAATGAAGCGGGTTCTGGCTGACTGACAAGCAGGAAGATTTTATTGAATGGATTGGATTCACTGCATCATCTCATATGACTGTCCGCGCACACGATCCAACTCCTCGGCCGATGGAAACGCCGTGCCATGGACGCGGTGCATGTCGTACCACCACCTGGCCGCGTCCAGATCGTTCTGTTCGACCGAAAATAGTGCGCCTTTGGTGTCATCTCCGACCTCGAACTGCAATCCGATCCTCACCGAATATTCCCACAGGTAGTCCAGGACTGCCGACGATGAAATCGGTTTTGGCCCTTCAGGGACCCCAAGAGCGGAGTTTCCGATCGTCGCAACCTTGGGCGGGTTGCTGGTGCGGGTCACAGACAATTGCAAAATCTGATCCACAAGGTCCAAGCGCCGTTGCGATACCAGCGACGCCAGAATGTCAAAGGTCAGGATGGGGGGGACATGCGTGGCAGCTCGACCTCGTGGCGGCCAACATCCCCCTAAACCTGTCCAAGTAGGACCGCGACCGGAATCGAGCGCCAACCGCGATCCCGCCGCCCGAGGAGGGTGGCGACGTGTGGGTCGAGGAGTATCGGCCTCTGGCGCACATTCCCGATGATGCGTACGCGTCCCTCATGTCCGAGGTCGAGGCCAACGAACTGCAGGCCGCCATGGCATCGAGCGGCCCGCATCGAGCACCCGGCCCAACGGGCATCCAGCTGCGAGCGTTCCGGGAGGCAGGTGACGATGCGTTTGAGCTGCTTCGTGACATTATGTCAGCAGCACTCAGGCTTGGCGCCGTGCCAGCACAGTGGTCGGAAGGCACAGTCGTCCTTATTCCAAAAAAAGGCTGGCCCCTTCGATGGGGACATTACGGCCTTGCGTCCGATCACTTTGCTGGCAAGGATGGTCAAGGTCGCAGTCGGCACGCTGCCGACCCGCGCGCTGTTGCACGATCGGTGGCCGGCATCATTCCCGTCACCGAATTGCCCGACGTGCACGGTCGCTGTCGACGGGCCGGGCCATTTCCTGGCGTGGCGCGACACGCTGCTCATGGTCAGTGGCGGCTGCGGTATGGCAGGGCTCCTGAAAGTGTACTCCACAGTATCGCCGTTATTGCAGCACGTTCCAGGACAGGTAACGTCGTCATGCCAGATGGGCCAATGCTTGCATTTACGCACTATCGTCCAGATCATGGATGGTAGTCCATGGTGGCAGTCCCTGGACACCGCGGATTTGCCGTGACCAGCAAAACAGCTTTTTGTGCACCAGATTCGATGCAGCGTGGTCGATTTGGTGCTCCTCGATTGGGAGCCTGAGGCGTAGGGCCAGGAGCGGCTCATTCGCGCTGCCTATTATGCTCGGGACAGTTGCGCGGGCATGCTGAGGTCCTCGGGCCACACGTTATCATCACATCAGCATTCCACAGTTTCAGCCACGACAGGACGAGATCGCATGCACCTTGCACCCGCGCATTGTTATATAAACTGGATACTTGATGATCCCGCTGCAGCGCCCGTCGGGATCGCGTTTGCCAGCTGTACATGATCGCATTTCATTTACTCAGAAACTGTTGCACTCAGGGAATTCCTGAGCTTAAATCAAATCGCCTGCAGCGTAGGTCCAACCAGTCAGAGAATATCTTGTTTTAATGAGCGAGCATTCAAGATCAGGGCATTTCTGCAATTTTTTTTGTGAATGTAAAGAAAACTCAGATCGCCAATTCCCACAGCAAACTTTACATCCTGGGCAATAACAAAAAAGCAAAGATCAACAGCGAGAGAGCTGAATGCAACCAAGAGCGGACGGATCGGATCGGCTGGAGTTGAACTCTCTTCCATTCAAGTACAAATGATTGACCACGTCTCGTACTTGATATTGGCCCACGCCGCCGGCGCCACTTTCACGCCCGATGACGCTATTACGGTGCTCAGTGTCCTGCCCCAACACGAGTCCGTTCTTGCTGCCATCCTCTCGCGCGGTTTTTCCGAATTCAAGCCTGCGCTCGCCATCAAACACGGTTACGGACCCGACCTGCTGTCATATTACCCGCAATATATCATTTATGACGACCTATACGCGATCCTCGGCGCTGCCGGCGCACTGGGCGATTTGCCCACCATTGAGCGGCTGTGGCGGCTGGTCGGTCTGACCACGGCCGGACGCAATGCATGGTACGAGGGATATTCGAGCGGTCTCATCACTGAAGCGCTCCGTCATGGTCACTTGTCGACGCTCGAATGGTTGGCGCGTACTTCAAATATTTCAATCAACTGGACTTTGCGGCCGTGGAATCTTGCTGCCGAGGCGGGGCACACGAGCCTTATCAGCTGGGCGATCGCACATGGCCATATCAGGAGTCTAAGTGCTTCATCTGCATTGCTTTCAACTCGGAATGGCTGTACAAAAGCGGTGGAGTGGTGGATAAGCCAACAGCCCAGCAACGAAGCGGCCATGGCGGCTCTCAGCGCCGAGGAAATCCTCGTCAAAGCAACAAAGGAAGGCGCGATCGCTGCGCTTGACTGGTGGTGGGCGTACACTGGCTCAAAGCTACCTGAACCGATTCCATTTGCTCGGATTGCACACGCAGCGCTGAAAAGCGACTCACTGGCAGTAGTGGAATGTTGGTGGACGCGGTTTCTGGCGCATCGTACGCCAGAGCACTTGTTTGGTGAGACGCCGCTTGGAATCGGGCTCTTCAAAAATGTGGAAATATCGGACTGGTATAGTCAACGCTACGACGAGGCAAGCGATTTTTTCCCACGGTCTGGTGATTTTCCGCATGGCATTGTCTTTTCGATTAGCGATCAAACGACACTCGCCAACCTGAAGTGGGCGATCAAGAAATGCGCCGCAGTGGATGACCTGAAGCTGACGCTGAATGGACAGTTTTTTATTGCGTGCGCAAGGGACGGGGCCGTCGAAATGCTAGATCTCGTCGTATGCTCGCTGGACGTCCTGGTCGTCAACTGGTCGTCCGCTTTAGTCTCTGAGGCCATCCAGCACGGCCAATTCAAATTTCTCGAGTGGTGGGATCACAACAAAACCAAAATCCCGCCCCAGGACCTCGATTGCGGCCAGCATCTCGGTATGGCCGCCTGCCTGGACGCAGTGAACGTGATCGAGTGGTGGCATGCACATCGATTCCCAGCGTCCAACACGCACTGGCAGCAAGTGTGTCTTCGAGCCCTCGCCCATAACGCCCGCCGAGTTCAGCTTTGGTTGCGTGGCCATGTGGACCTGTTTATCCGGACCGACAAGGAACACCGCATGTTTCTCGACATGTGTTTGCCAGCGCTCAACTGGGCGACTCCCTTTACGCTTGATTTCATTGGCTCCATCGCCCGCTCTGATCTGGTTCTTCCCTCCTCGCCGCCCATGCACGTGTACACTTGCATGACTTTTTTGCACTGGTGGTGCACGCGCATCAACATCACTGTCACCGCTCTCTTGCCATTGGCGCCAAAAGTGTTGGACTGGTTGTTTGGCTGTATGGACCTGGTGATGCTCGAATTTTGGCTCCAGGCGCACCTCGCTGCTGGCCATCCATTTGTCCTTCCTGAAGCCGCAAAGATGGACGAGCACTTTGAGGGTGAACAAGACGCGCACCGCTGGGTGCATGATGTGACGGTGACGCGCAAGGTCTCCATTTACATGGAATCTGATGAGGGGATCGTGCCGTACTTGTCGCCTCCACTTTCAGATTGAAATGAAGTTTTTTTTTTCTCTCTCTTGCAGTACCCAACAAGTAAAATATTCTTTTAATGACACAATGATATATTTGAAAAAGAGGACACAAAAAAGACACGAAACTGGAGGTATCAAAACACTCATATGTGCGACGGGCTGAGTGTCGGGAGCACCATATCGTCCATCGCCATCTGGCCCACGCCAATAGGGGCGTATGTTCCCGATTGGTATACCATCCGATCAACACCAGTGGGCAGCGTGTCGATTACCAATGGCTTCACGGCAAAAGGCTTGGGCACCTCAGTCGTGTAGACGGCAACAGCCGACAACGGCACGGCCGGCACTGGTTTTTCGGGCACCATGGGCGGAGTTCCGGCGGCTGCCGCTGCTGCAGTGGCTGTGGCGACCTCTGCCTTGGCTTGGCGGAGTCGGTGCACCACTTTCCAGTTGATTGCCACCCAGAGAACTGTTAAAGAGCACCGACGACGGATCGGAATAGTAAAGTGAGTTCGCTTCTTCCTGGGTTGTGATCGCTTCAATGACATAAAAAGAAGGACACGCACATATAATTGAGGTTCGCCAGCTTGCCGATGGTCTTGGGAATACCGCCAATCAGCTTGTTGTGGGCAACGTTACTGAGAGGAGATAGGAAAACAAATGTGAGAACCCTCAACAATTGAAAACAGATCAAAAACAGGACATACATGAGGGTCAGAGTCAGGGATCTTGCCCATCAAAAAGTTTTCCAACAGCCGCCTGATCAACAGCACGTTAGTAAAAGACAAGAAAACAAGAAAATCAGTGACTGCGAGTACGCACAAGGATTGCAAGCTGGTGAGCTTTTGAATGCTGTCGGGAATGTTCCCGCTCGCTTT
The DNA here is from genome assembly GCA_025349905.2 of Blastocladiella britannica. Taxonomy (NCBI): domain Eukaryota; kingdom Fungi; phylum Blastocladiomycota; class Blastocladiomycetes; order Blastocladiales; family Blastocladiaceae; genus Blastocladiella; species Blastocladiella britannica. The sequence goes on from MU624630.1 coordinate 7,854, forward strand.
GTCTTGGTCCGATCTGTTGTTGCCATTCCAGTCGCTTTTTTTTATTTATTGCAGTTGGCTCTGAAGTTTAGCACGGTTCTCTTTCCCATCCCCTCAAGATCTCGTCAACATCTCGTCAACATCTCGTCTTCGCCCAAAGAAAAAAACCTCGCAATCATTTGAGCGAGCAAGGCAACCTAAAAAAAATATAGAATGATCGCAGAAATCGCCAACGTTATCCTTGCATACGCTATTCAGTTTGCACTGACACCCGGTGACGCCGGCCAAGTGCTCCGCGTATTGCCGTACACGCACGCGCCCAGCGTCGCGCGCACGGGCCTGGTCGCGCGCGCCCTTGAATTTGTTTGTACTGTCGCCCCACCACCACTCCGAATTTAATATGGCCTAAATATACAATGTGACGCGAAAGAATATAGAATTCAGTTCGACCCCCGGCAGCAATGGCGATATGCGGCTGTGGGAGATGCGTCATGTTATTGCCAGCGGTGCCGAATCTTGCGTCTCTGTGGCAGGCGAGGACGTCACCGAGCAAGGGATCGCCATTCTGGTACTGGCAACCTCGCTTCCGTGGCAACGACTGGACCGACTCGATCTTCGCAATAACCAGCTTGGTCCCGACCGGGCCGCGGCGCTGGCCGCCAACTTGCCGCGCTTGTCGTCGTTGACGGCGCTGACTCTTAGCTTCAATGGGCTTAGGGCCGACGGCGCGACCGCCATTGCGCCGTATTTGCCGGCATTGCTCACGGCCCTGAATCTCAGCGGCAACGCGATTGGGCCCGAGGGCACACATGCACTTGCGTCCGCGTTCCCCCCTGCGCTTCGTACTCTGGACCTCAGCACTAACGCGATCGGGGATATCGGCGCGCAAGCGATTGCTGCTCATTGGCCAAGGACGCTGACGCAACTGAACCTCGCATACAATCACATTGGCGAGGTCGGGGCCCGGGCGCTCGCCGCACACTTGCGCACGTCGTCCGTGACGGATTTACGGCTCCCGAGTAACCGCATCGGGGACGCTGGCGCACAGGCGATTGCTGACAATTTTCCGGCAGCGCTGGCCACGCTGTACCTGAGTAACAATGGGGTCAGCGATCCTGGTGGGAGGGCCATTGCGTCGGCACTGCCCCTCTCAGTGACTGAGCTCGTCATGGGTAACAATCAAGTGAGCGGCCCAGGCAAGGACGCCATTCGCCGCGCGTGGGGTGGGCGGAGCAGCTTGTGCTTTTTGTAATATTTCATTCATGGTCTCTGATCTTTTTGGTGTTGTCTCGCGCTCTCTCTTGACTCCAAAAAAATCAATTGTTGATGGTGACTATACAGTGCGTTGATGGTTCCATCAGTATTGCAAACCACTCCAGACCAAGCACAACAGTTGGTCGCTGTCCGGTTGCCAGTGAACTTGAGCGTGTCAAGGATGGCGCTGAGTAGAGCGCACTGGGTGCCTTGTGGGGACGACATTTTGACAATTTGACCTTTTCAAAGAGAAGTGGGCGTTGCCCGAGCGATAAAGGGGCGTTGCCAGTAAAAATTATCGTGGCTTGGACCAAGAATTGTTTCACTTTTTTTCCAAAATATCCCGGTGAATTTGACAGGTAACAACACCACCTGCAATATCCGGGCGCCATCGCCTGGCGTGCAGCCAAAGAATTTCCCGTCTGCCCCATAAAATAGCGACCGCGCGCGGGCGGGCGCCGCATTGCATGACTTTCTTACATCTATACCACATCAATCAAAACCAATAATGTCCAAATCCTTTACGACGCCTGCTGCTGCCGAGGCCGGCGTTGGCGCCCCAACGAGGCGATCCCGTGGAATGCCCCGTGGCGGCCGCTGCTGCTCCTGCTGCTCGTCCCGGATATGCCGCTGCTTGTTGGTCGCAGGCGGCATTTTGTTTGCCATTTGCGCCATCTATGGCGTACGTCGTACATTTTTGGAGGACAGCCACAAGAGGAGCGGACTAAATCAATCTGGTCCGACGTGTGCAGATTGCCGCGGGCGTCACCTACGCCAGCTGCTCGGCCGACGTCCCCAAGTCCATCGAGACGGGCACCCTGGACCTGACCAAGGTCGCGGGTGGCACCATCAACATTGGCGACTTTGACATCGGCCTTGGCGGCACTTACACCATTTCGGCACCCTCGGCCGCGACCACTGCCTCGTCCAACACCACGCTGACCTACATTGTGACCAAGTACACGTCCCGCAGCAACCCCGACCCGCACACGGCAGACATCGACGGCGCCACCTGGACGCTGCACCCGTGGGGCGGCCAGTCAAACAACGTTTGGTCCTGGACGCGCGCGCTCCGGTTTGATTTCAACGGCCTGTGCACCAAGACGGACTTGTCGATTGTGCTTCCTGACGGATCGGCCGCCTTGACTGCCAAGATGAGCCTGTCGGTCGCGACCTCCAATGCTGGTATCAAGCTGAGCGGCCCCGGCCAGTCGTGGAGCAAGGTGGACATTTGGACCCGCAACGGGGACATTCGCACCACCGACGATGCCAAGTTCGCCCTTGGTGGCATCTTCAACGCCCAGTCGACCAATGGCAGGATCGAGTTAGGCGCCATCAGCCTCGCCGCCGGCGCCAAGGTGGACTTGGATTCCACCTACGGCGGGATCACACTCGGCGCCGCGCCCGCCACCAGCACCTCGGCCTTTTCGATTAAACTGTTCAGCGTCGACGGCGGCGCGACCGTCAAGATGCCGTCCAACTCGAGCTTCACGTACTCGCTGAGCACCACCAGTGGCAGCAAGACCGTCATGGGTGCCAAGGGCGCAAGCAGCGGCGTGAACGGTGACTCGAAGGCGGCCCAGGACCGCGCCATCAACATTGGCACGGTCAATAGCGATATCAAGATCACCACATTGTGATTAGTTTTTTTTTTTTCGCGTGCACCACAAAAGCTATTGCAGGTGACAGGCTGAATATATATATATACATGTCTTTACTCCTTGCAGCAGGGCGGAGGTGCGCCGGGAGCTCCATAGCGGAGCCCGTGTACAGCACGTTGCCAGTGGCATCAATGCGGAGCGAGTATCCGGTCTTGTTTTCTGTGGTTGGCTCGACGGGAAAGCAAAGTCCAATTCAACAAATACATTATTAAGCCGAGCCTGGCGACAGCAGGACCAAAAAAAAGCGACACATGGGAAATGCTGCGCTGTTGCGTCACCCAGAGCCTCGGCGTGGCTGTCGATACATAGACGCTACCACCATTGTACGCCGACTGCATCGTGATGGCCGGCGAGTCCTTGAGGTGCTTGATAAACAGACCCTCGTGTCCAGCCGGGTTCGTGGTGGCCCATGTCGACAGAATAAAGTCCGGGTAGTGCTCATGCGTGTCCCATTTGCACTTTGGATCGATTTGTGGCCCATTGCGCACATAATTATTTTGCAGGCAGCTACGGGTCCACGACAGCTGCAGAGTCAATGTCTCGGTTGGTGTAGATCGACTTCACCTTGAGCGACAGTGTCCAGGCACGCGACTCGGGACACCCAAGGACAGCGCGCCAGGCATTCATGGACGACGGCTTGCCCTGGAATTTTCCCATGAACGGCCACCCACCTGCATCTGGGTAGTACGATGGTTTTGGTCCTACAACCCGGCGCTCGCCACCATTTGCTGCGTCGTTTTAGAAGATCTTTGACAAGGACGCGCGGCTCCGGAAAAAGCTCTCGGAATTGCAAGCCGAGGCGGACGGTGAGGACCTGGCATCGATCCTCTGAAATTCAAAATTTCAAAATATGATTCCAATACTGGTCATCAGCAAGATACTTGCCATTGCCGTGCACTCCTCGGCCTCGCTCCTTGACGCCGACCACCTGTTGCTCGTCGTGCCGTACGCCGCGGCCCCTCCCGTCCTCGATGCCGTGCTCTCGGTTCACGGTACAGCACTGGTATTTGCCGCAACCAACGACCTTGGTATTCTAAGCCACCAAGCCCTTCGCATTGTTGTGGTTGAGAATATCGACCAGGTGATGGATGTCGCAGTTGCCCTTGGCGGCGGCGACGGCGATGGTATGCGGCTCGAGACGGTGCAGTGGGCGATGGTCCAGGCAATGCCGCGCTCGGTCCGGCCAATGGTGCAGGCAGCAGCCATGCATCAAATTTCGTCGGCCATGGACTGGAATATCGTCAATCCCCATCTTTGTCGTCAGCAAGCGATCAACGTCGCACGGACCCTCGCGTGCCGCGCATCCGAGCACGGTCACTTGCGTCCCCTGACCTGGTGGTGGTCGATATTTGGCCGCGGGACAGTGGCCCAAATGTCGGACGGATCGGTTCTTGTGGCAGCGGCAACAGGAACGGAAACGACCTCCGACCACACTGCCGTGGCGGCGATGGAATGGTGGCTCGACACGGTACCTGAGATATGGACGCGGGACAACACCGCCGCGGCCATGCACGCTGCCTCGAGCGCCGGCCGATCGATCGCGCGGCAGTGGATTCGCGACCAAGTCCGGGCTGGTCGTTTCTCGTTTGCAGTCGCAGATGAGCCGGTGGTGGAGCAGTTGGAAGATGAGTTTCGCGCGTGCGTGACCCGCGGCCATTTGGTGGACCTAGACCGCGCCGACATGCTCGACTGGTGGTGGACGCACCTGCCGCCCACCTTCATTGCGGCGCAATCCGACACGATCCGATCCATGGTGATGATCGCCTGCCAGTACGGCTCGGTGCGTGTTCTCGAGTGGCTCTGGCACCACTCGGTCCAGGGCGGCCACCGCGCGACCACCGAACTGCCCGAGTCGACGGCGCGGGACTGGATCAACATGCCCCGCATCGAGATCGACTGGTGCACGCACTTCTCGGCGCTGCAGTGGGCGGTCGCCAAGGGACACATGAACCCGGTTCCGCCCGGCACGCACTTGCAGACGCTGTACATGAATGCGACGGCAGCGGTGGACAATCCGGCGGCGGTGTCGGCGTGGTGGCGCACGCAGGTGGATGGCGCGGTACTGCCGCCGGCGCCGATCGAGTGGTCGATTGTGGCTGCCTGTCGCTGCGGACGGGTGGATCTGCTAGCGCAATGCTACACGAATGGTGGTCCGATCCCTAGTGACGCGATCCTGGACGCGTCAGCGGTGGGTCACCTATCGATCCTCGCCTGGCTTTGGACACGAGAAAAAAATGTGCTTCTCACGCACGCGACAGGGGCCATTGACGCAGCGGCCCGAAACGGCCAGCTGGCAGCGGTCCAGTGGTGGCATGCGCGGTGCATGGAATCCCATCACCCGTTCCGATTAAGTGCTGCCACGCTGCGCCGCATCACCCAGCGCAGAGACTCAGCGGCTATTCTCGAGTGGTGGTACTGCTCGCTGGTCGACCACGACGACGCCGACAGCACCAACAACCCGGACTGGGTCACGGCCAAAACGATTCGGACCTGTTTGGGAGTGGCCATGGCGGGTGCGTGTGTTCCGGCCGTCAACATCTGGGCCACGCTTGCTGCGGCCAATGCCGTTGTACTGAGCGAGTCGGATATTCCTCTTTACGGGCCGGCGACTACCGTGGACCGCATGGTGAGTATTATGGCGAGCGTGCAGCAGTCGTTTGGAGTCACGGTTCAGTCCACTGCCGATGCCTTGACGACGACGCCGATCGTGGAGTGCTGTTCATTCACACGCAGGTTGGCGGCGGTGCCAGCACTTGCGGCTCGACTTGATGACGAGACGTCGAGTGTTTACGCCTGTCACGAGATCTATCATTCGATTTGATGAGAATATGCGCTGTTGGTCCAGCGGTTAAGATTTTTACCCTCCCAAGGCAGAGAGACCCGGGTCCGACTCCCGCACGGTGCAAATTTTTTTTTTTCCGACTTTCTTTTGGCTAAAAAAGCAGAAAAATGCAATTCATTTTTTTTTTGATCCAAAGAAACAGTATTTACAATGCTGCCGCCGCCATCGAGGCAACAACGTCCTGAGCAACCCGCCAGTCCCGCAATTCCGTGAGCAAGTGCCAGTGCGAGTACGCGCCCCCAATGACCAGCACGTGCCAGATCTGGTGCGACTGGCCAATGTGGTCGAACGCCCCCGGACGCAAGCACTCGGGGAACCGGGTCACGTAAATGACGCCGCCTTTTGATCAACAGTCAGGAAAACATTCTGCCAAGTAGGGAAAAAACATACCTCCACCGTAACACCCCACGACCCCAACCACGCCCGCGACCCAGTCCCACGTCCACCCGGACGCCAGCTCGTGCACGATCGCCACGGCCGCCCACACCACCGACGCAAAGATCGCCACGCACAGTCCGGCAAAGATCAGCGTCCTCAGCGCACGGTACTTGTGCATGCGAAAGAACGGGAACCACGGTAACGCGACTCCCGCTAGCGATGCCGCGGCCGTCACGCCCAGCGGCAGTGGGAGTAAGTGCGGGTGCGGGCGGAATGCAAAGTACACGAGCGAGGTGAAGCTGCCGAAGAGGAGGGTGGTGATCCCGGTATCTATATTCCATTTATGAGGTAGGAATATAGTAGAGCGAATAGAGTACATACAGTCGGCGATGGCCATGTTGTCAAAGACGCGCCGCTCCTCATGGCAGTGGAACGTGTGAAACAGCGTCGAGCACAGCAGGCACACGGCCACGGTCGCCAAGTAAAGCGCCATGACTGCAGAGTCCGCGTCCAGTACCCAGGATATTTGATTCGTATTATCGGGACCAACTGCGGCGCGCCAGATAGCGCCCACGCACGCCATGAACGCCGCTCCACCGGCCAAATGAGTCCAGATATTCAGCGTCTCGTTGTGCCAGGCAGCCACCGACCGCACGCAGTCCAGCAGATCGTACCCGGCGCGGTGACCCGTCAAAATGCAGTCATTGTCCTGTAAATGGGCGGGCAGCTGCGCGTAGTGGTACAGCGGTAGAGGACGCAAAACGCGAGTGATGACAGACGCCAAGCGGGCCTTGAAGGCGGTGGACGCCCAGGCGGTGCCGACTGGAGGAGGCCATAGGTACGCAATGAGCGGGTGCAGCAGGGATCTTTTTATTTCAGTGCTAGTGACCGCTCCAGGGTCAGGGCGGACGGCATTGCCATGCGCGGTGGTGTGAGAATGGTGGCGGCGGCGCGAGATCCGGCGGCGCAGACGCGGTGGGGCCGGCATTGTATGTTCGAGTTTTGGGGTATATATGTGAAAATTGATTCGGTCGCCAAAAGAGCTGCGGCAGCGGTCGGTTCGGTGTTGCAACGCCCAATTGCACGCGTGAATAATAATAAAAAACGTTGAAACGCTCACTTTCCCATAGCCTGTCAAAAGCTCGTTCAAGAATTTTACCAAAAAAGGGTTTACTTATACTAAGATCAACCACGAGTATCAGCACCTACTCGTCGTCCTCCTCAAACTCATCCTCGTCGATCGACATTTCCACATCGTCGTCGTCGGCAGAGTACCCCTCGATCGAGTCGGGCATCGCAAAGTCAAGATCAAAAAACGCGTCGTCCTGCAGCGACTTCTTGGGCGACTCGCGCAGGTAGCACGTGGCGGCCGACACGAACGCCGCCGGCTCGACGCCACCAGGGCTGCATCCGGGCATCAGCTTGAACTGGAACGTCTGGGTAATGTCGACATTGTACTTACCAGCGAGTTCGGCCGCAAGGGCCTTCTCGGTCGCGCCGGTGGGGGAAGTTTGGATGGTGGTGGCAATCTGGAACGACGCGTCCTTGGGCGGCATGCCGGAGCTCGAAATCATGACCTTGCCAATGGCAATCAACGACGTCGGGTTGTGGATCTCGGTGCATACGTTGCTGTGGGCGTAGGCGGAGCGGCGGGGCACAAATACCGACGACTGCACCAGCGCCTTGTACCCAGTCAGCGCCTTGACGGGCGCCAAGTTGGTTTGCGGGGTCACCACCTTGATCGTATGCTGCGTCGCCGGCCCCTTGACGGTGGACGGCGGCAGGCTGAGAACGTAGCTGGTGAAATCGTACACGGCGGCGGCCCACTGCTTGCCGGCACCGCGGCTGGTCCTGGCGGCCTCCTCGACCGCCTGGAACGGAGCAATGGCGCCCATGGACACCACCTTGGCGTTGGCGGTGTAGGTGGAGGTCACGGCCTGGTGGAACGCTGCCATCACCGCTCCCGCCTCATTGAGCACCGTCTTATCGGCCGCCGTGCCGGAGCTGGACTTGGCCAACATCGAGGTCGCGCGCACCAGCGACAGCGACGACACGAGGGAGGACGACGTGGACGTGCTTCTGCTGCCGGTCTTTGTCGCCGCTTGCTTCTCCTTGGCCGCCAGGGCCACCGCCTTGGCGATCTGGGCCTTGAGGGTCGGCGCATCGCCAGCCCCTTGCTTGCAGGCAAATCACGACCCGACCGTAGTCGCGTACAGCTGTGCCGCCTCGCACGACTTGGCCGACGACGATCCGCCGGCGGCAACAAGGTCGGCCGGCGCCCTGGTCAGAACGTGGCGAGCGACGCGCGATCCGGCCACATAGCTGATCTTGCGACCTTCACCGGCCCCGATCACGGTGGGACGCAGCTGGACGAGCGAATTGGGAACCACAATGGTGTTGCCCGAATCCGTCCCGAAACTGGCCGTGTACGTCACCTCGGACTCGGGCGACGGGAACACAGCGGGGAAATCGGCCGCGACCTGGCTTCGGTCGCTGCATGTCTGGCTGATGGAGGGGAGGGGAACGGCCCCGTCCTTTATAGTGTGTTTTTTTTTTTTTCATGCGATCAAGCGGCTCATTGCGAGCAAGTGGGGGATGCTCACACTTTGGATGAGAAATCAGAAGCCTTCAAATTCCCAATTCTGGTAAAATTCAATCAAAAATCAAACGGAACCTCGGAATGGACACCAGCAGCAAGCATTTGCGCGACCTGCGCGACGCAGCCATGGCGCGGCGGTCCCACACGCGCGCAGTCTTCTGGGCGACCCAGTGCGTCGCCATCTCGGCTTCCGTACAACCCCACACTACCACCAAACATGATTATCACAACGACGCCTACGCGCTCGCCACCGCGCTGTACGACGCGGGCGACCCGGACCGTGCCCTGGCCGCGGCCACTTCGCTCTTACCGCCGCAGTGCCGTGCCGGTCGGATCTTGGCGGGCCAAGCAGCCCTGAAGTGCGACCCGCCCAACTGGGACGCGCTGGACGCCGCGACAGCGGATGCCGAGGACCGGTACGCGTTCTCTGACGACGCCTTGGATGAGGATGATGAGGTCGATGCGATCGCTCTGGTGCCACACGAACCCTCGCGCCACGCTGCACTGCTGGCGCTCCGGGCCACGTTCCACTTGGTCCACCGTGCCGATCCCGAGTCGGCGGCGCGGTGCTTGGTGGCTGCGGCCAAACGCGACCCGTTCGCGGTCGACGCGGTGCGGGCGATGGCCGAGTTCCGGCTCATTGCCCCGGGTTCTTTGGCGGAAATGCTGGGCAGTGGTACGGAAGTGGATTTGGCGCAGAGCTTGGTTCAGTGCGCGGCAGCTGCGGTATGGCCCTCGGCTATCCCAGTCCCTTTTGATGTCGATCCAACAACCTCTGGGAGTAAAAGAGCATGGCCGGCGGCCACGGACGCCCGGATCGCTCACCGGGTGGCCGACGGCGACGCTAACGGCGCACTGGAGCTTCTGGCGGCCGCGTCGTCCGTGGTCCCGTCGGCGGCGGCTGACCCGCTCCGTGTCCAGTTTGCCATCGACGCGCTCCGAATGGGCGGCAACAGTTCCAGCAGTGCCATCGACCATCTTGACGGCGGAACCACTTGCGCTGCACATGCCGACATCGCCGTGACACGTGCCATGCAGCTGCGCGCACTGGCGCTGGACCTGGCCGCGGATCCAAGGGTCGTTGGGACGCCTGGTGCGGCCGAGTTGGGCCTATCATCTTCATTGTCTGGTGGATGCCGGTCTGCCGATGCTCCTGATGACCCACCGCACGCTGCAGACACTCCCCGTACCAAGACCCAAAAGATCAGTACTTACGCGGGCCTTCCGTCAGCCGCACTCGCCACTGCGCCCGTCCTGGCCCATTACGCGGCCGCTTCGTATCACTTGATCCGCCCGCCAGCGCCCGAGGCAGGCCCACATATGATCTCGGATATGGGTGCAACTCGGCCTGTTGGCGACGACCACCACCACGATCAGGCGACACCATCAGCTTCAACCGAGGATAGTGTACGGGGCCGGTGGGTGCGCGTACTCAGGGCGCTGCACCCGGCCATATTCATGTCTCCCACGTACCTGCCCGCGTACCGGCTGCTCTCGCCCGCGCTCGCCGCCGTCATCTCCCCCAAAACCACCTCATGGAGCAGCTCAGCTGCTCCCATGCTAGTTGCCGCCGCGTTCCCGCTCTCCACGGCTGCAATCCACCAAACCGCCGGTGCTAGCGCCGCCGCTGAGGACCCGGACCGGGCGCGAACGATGGTCGCAGCCGACGCGCGCGAGTGGATTGCGGCCGCACGCGCGTACTGCGGGCCGTGGGACGCCGAGATGGCGAGAGCCGAGGCGAGGGCCGCGTGGGCGTGCGGACGGGTCGCCGAGGCACGCGTCTTGTTTGCAGCCGAGGTACCGAGTTTAGGTGGGGGTGCTGTGGATCCGGCGACCAGCGCAGAAATGGCGGCGGTGTGGGCGGTGGGCGGGGAGTACGTTATTTTACCCTTTGTGTGTGTGTATGCGTGTGCGTGCGTGCGTGCTCATTGATATTTGTATAGACACCGAGACCAAGTACGCGAGTTTCTGGACACGGCCATGGTCGGGCTGGACCGTTTATCCCCAATGGACCGCGCGTCCGTCCTTTGCTTGAGCGTCCGGTGGACCATGGACGCAGTTATTGACTCTATGTACGCTCACCTGCCTCCCCTTCTCCTCCGGGATCATTCACTCACACATCCGCCCATCAATATAGACCCCGCCCGCAATTCAAATCAGCCTTCGCATCCCTCTCGTCCGCCCTGACCGCCCTCCCATCCGCCGCGCCCGACCCGTTCCGGTCCGAACTGTTCCTGTACCTGGCCAACCTGTACGTGCTCCGCAGTGCCGCCGTGTCCTCGAAACCCGGAGGAGGAGGAGGGCGGGCGGTGGCTCTGTTACGCGCGGCATCAGATCTGGTGGTGAGAGCGCGCGCGCGCGTCCCGCACCCGCGGCACCCGGTCGCGGCGGCGCTGGAAGAGGCGATGGCGGAAATTGCGCGGCGCGAGATCGAGGCGGCGGAACTGGGAGCTGCTACGGATGCGGCTGCCTTGGCGGCGGATGAGGAGGAGGTGAGCGCGATAGGTGGGGAGGCGTCGCGGAAACGCCGGCGGAGCGACGTCCATGACGACGATGATGATGACGACGGTGACCACCATCAGGAACCAACGGCGGCGACGATGGAAGTTCGGTCGCCTTTACGTCATCGTCGCCGTGTCGCGTCGGCTGGAGCGGCGGCGACGGGATCCTCGTTGTCGTTGCCGCCGGGGGTCGTGGCATTACCTGTGGTTGCCGCTGGCGATGACCATCACGGATCGGGGGCCGTGAGTTCCGACGACGGATTAGGCGGCGCTGACGGTGGTGGCGACTCGCATGGATTGGCGGCCGACTTTGCCGTTCGCATCCCACACCAACGGCATCAGCACCAGCAGCGACCAGCCACTGCCCGTGCGCCCATACCAGCAGGCTCTCAAGCTCCACCGCAGCGCCAAGCGCAGGGGTCAACCTCTGCAGGGCCGGCGGCGGCCACTACAGCTGCTGCTGCACGGTACCGCGCGTACCCTCCTCCCCGCAGCAACGGGTCCAGCGGCACTATCACCAGCGTCGGCACTGGAGCAACTTCTACATCGACAACGGCAGCGGTAGCGGCATCCGCTCGGCACCAGCACCATCCGCAAGCAGCGTCGCGACTGAGTAACCCGATGCTGACTCTGTCGCAACAGGCGGCCGCTGCTGCTGCTGCTGGAAGCGATCCGGCGGTGGATCCACACTTGCCGTCGTCGTCGCCGCATTCACATGGGGATGGTAACATGACGGTCCGGCCGGCGCCGGGGTTTTTGCTTCGTCGTCGCCGTGCGTCGCCTGCCGCTACAATCACATCTCCCTTTTCGGGATCGACTTCGGCGGCAGCTGCTCGTGATTCCTCTGGTGCCATTGTAACCGCCCAACACAACCTAAGCGCGGCTGCCTTGGGGTTAGACGACGATGACAGCGAGCCCGACACGGATCCGTCGTCGTCGGTCTCCTCGACGCCTGTCCCGGCAGCACCACCGCATCGGCGTGGCCGCGGAGGTGGGGGACCGCCACCGCCGCCGATCGTCGCGCCGTCGTCGTCCGACCATCACCACCGCCGCCACCCCAACCCTCATCCAGTGCGGCCACCGCCGCCACCGTCGCCATCGGTGTCATCGTTACCGGACCTGGATCCCATGGACTTTTAAATAAAATACCATTCACTACATTTGCAATGAAATTAACTAGGACTCGGCCGGACACGTCAGTCCGATCCGCCACGCCATCAGTTCTCGGGCCGCATGGAAGTGCACCAGCGCCGCCGCCACCACGCACAAGTGCCACCACTGGTGCGAGTGGCCCCACCGGTCGAATGCACCCGGGATCCACCGTTCGGGCACTTTTGTTGCGTAAATCTGTTTTCCCAAAAGTCAGTTTGATCTACCCTCAACCTTTCACAAAAAAAAAATGATGAAAACGAACCACAGCTCCACCAATATACGTCCCGCCCATAACAAACCACCCGTACACTGCCCACCAGGGCGCCGAACTGGGCACGCCGTGCATGGCCAGGTAGTGCACGATCGGCAAGCCCGAAAGCACCCCCGAGCCAATGTAAATCAGCGTTCGCCAGACGCGGAACCGCGCCGTTGGCCAGACGGGGAACATGGGCCCAACGATGCCGACAAAGGAAACGGAAAGAAGGGAAGTTAAGTAAAAGATTCGCCAGAACGTGTGGCAGTAGTACGCGTAGTAGGTCACAATTACGCTGGAGCCGCAGATCAGGATCGAGATGCCTTTGTTACATATTTTTTCATGAGTATTCAAAAAAAAAAAAAAAAATTCTTTTCGAAAAATAATGAAAGCACCTGCATAGTCCAGGCATCCAAACAGAATGTACGCGTGCCGGTTGTTGCAAAAGTGGGTATGGAAGCAAGTACTGCATGCCAGATGTGTCAGTTGAGAGTACACTCAAACCAAATGGATAAGGGTACACACCTAAACAAAAAACACGCGCACGCCGACAACAAGAACCCGGCCATGACCACTCGATCCGCCGTCGATGCCGTCTGCGTGACCAGCCCCCACCCAGAAACCCCGTTCCCCAGCGTGATCATCCCCACCAACACCAAGAACAAGATCAAACCCAACAAATGGGTCCAGATATTGCCCGTCTCATTGTGCACAAACAAGATCGACCGCCAGCTCATCGCATAGTCGTATCCGGCACGGTACCCGGTCCATATGTACTCGTTGTCGCGCAAGTACTCGGGGATCTGGTGCAGGCGGTACACGGGCAGCGTCGACGACATAAAGTACGAGTGGATCCGTGTCGCCACGCCCGCGGGCTTGTCGGTGCGGTCGGCTTCGGCGGACGCGGCCGATGTAGGGGACATCAGGTGCATTGTCGAAGACGACGACTGCGCGGGGGCAACAGACGCGCCAGAGGATACCGTGTGCACAAACAATGGGCCACTGCCGGTACTGGTACGTTTTGCCTGGTGCTGCTGCTGCTGTCGTGGTCCATCGTGCGGTACAAGGGACGACATCGACATGTCTTCGGATGTAGGCGACGACGACGCATCCAAATCAAGCGCCAGGTCCGACGACGACCGTTCCGCGTTTGCCATTGCCGAGGTGCCCTGGCGCGACCGCAGACCAGGCGTCGACGCGCGTGCGGGCAACGGGCCGTTCTCATCAGCCGTTGCAGCGGGCGATGAGGCATAGCTGGTGGTCATGGCGGCGGTGGAGGTGGCGGAAGCGGCCGGGGGCGAGCGTGGGCGGCGCGGGCCCGATTTCTTGGCCATTCCTTTTTTTGAGGTTGATGGGAAAAGTGTACGCGTCTTGTGTTGTACGCGTAACTGCTGTTGCCCGAATGAATGAATGTAGTTGGATTACAGAGAAAGAGCGCGAGCGAGGGATCCGGGAACCCCGATCCGGTTTTGTCGTCCTCGGTACCCTCCTCGAGGGCGTGGGTGGGTGGTGGGGCGTGTGGGGGGGCTAACTTTACGTGTTTTTCACCACCAGAGGCGGAGGGAAAGGGCGGCGGAACAACGTTTCAAAGGAGATGGGAAATGGCATCATACACCATACACTTGTATGTACATGGGAAATCCGACCGTAGCTTACACGGACAACAACACGTCCAGCGCAACCCCACCCGCGTCCCGGAACGCCGCCACCCCCAAATCGCTCTCCTCGGGCACCATGTACAGCACCGCAGTGACTGCGCGCGCATCGCGCTGCAATCCACGCACCATGCGTCGTACAAACGCCGTATGGGCCACCGCCGCCACCACCAGCGTCACTGCAAACAAGACACCGGTGGTACGTGTGGCCGCGCCAATATCGGCCTGGAACTGGGCCATGATCATCGACCCGAGATCGTCTATGCGAGCCTCCAAGTCCAGCGAAAGGGCGCGCGTCATTTGGTAGTCGCGGTGCTGCAGAGGCGTCGGCGGCGCGCGAAAAGACGCGTGGGTGCCTAATTGCTCGCATAGACTAAAGTACTGTGCGATCTCGGCGTTGAGGGGTTGCGTGATGAACTGCAATGTACATCTGTATGAGATACACGTCGAGCAAAAAAAAAAAAAAGGAAGAGAAAAAACGGACCTGAGCGGTGTACGGCTGGTTCAGAGCCCCCACGCACGACGTTGGGTACCGGGTACAGTTACGCGACATTACCGTGAGCCCAGGAAACTGTTGCGAGAGCCCGTCCATCTCGTTGACCAGCAGCGAGTGGGAGACTTTGGCGTCTGCCAGTGCGCTCCGAATTGAGCGCGTGCATTGGTCTATTTCGATGACGTTAGACCGAATCGATGTATATCAAAAGTATCATACCATTGTTGATGGTGTCGTCAAGGCTGATCCACTCGTTGGCAATCACTCGCATTCGCACCATGTCAAAATGCCGGTCGTCGTTGGTGAGCATCCGGTTAAATCCCTGTGACAGATCCAGCGACCTTTTTTTTCATTTCATTTTTATGCCTGGTGAGTATCTCGTTCATGTTTCTGAAAGAATGCGCGTCAGTCATACCCAATCGCTTGAAGAAACATGGCCAGCACCAGGCCCGAAAGAACGACAAAGCCAACCGCAAGAAGCATGTTGGCTACTCGTTTCCGAGACGGTGGAGCGGGCGTATCGGACGAGGACATCCCACCGCCCCTGGAACGTCGGTCAATACCTTGCAGCTCTTCGTGATTATCAGCATCGATGATCTCTACGCATTGCCAAAGTGTCAGTTATCGCTTCAAACAAGTGCACCAAAGAAATGGAAAAAGTACCTCGAAACGCCTCAATCTCCTCCTCGAGCGCCAGCACCAGATCCGACGCGGTTTTCTTGGGCACTCCCACGACCATGCGCAGCAGGTGTGTTTCGTAGCAAAAGTACTTTCCAACAATCCACTTGCTGGCCAGGAGAAGCGTGAGCGCGAGCGCCGTCAGTGACGCGACAAGGGCTGCCAACAGCACACCCATACCGTAGAACGCGGTTTGGTTGTATGCGCCAATCCCCGTCTTTGGAAGCGTACGGATTGCTTGGTAAATGGAGTCGACTGTTTGCATTTCATGAGTTAGGGTATCGAGATCAAGCGCAATGTACAAGGCGTACTGTTGTCGGTCAAAAACTACCATTTGGTATTTTAAAAACCTGTCAGTTATGAAGGTCTCACTACAAGGACAATAAAACAAAAGAAAAACGTACTCGGATCTCAGGCACATTCTGGACGACCAAGGGAACCAAGTCTCCGTACCGTGCAAACACCAAAGCCGACTGACCCGCCTGGACCACGCTCTGCGCGATCTGCAGGGCCGAGTACGACACCGCGTCATAATTGACCGACGTGTTGGTCAGCTGCGCGTTGTACACGCGAAACACCGGCGTCGGGGTAGCCAGTGTCGCCCACGACTTGGCCAGCACCGGTAAATGCACGGTGGCCAACGTACTCAAGTTGGTACGCAACGCCGCCACCGCGGCCACAAAGTCCACGGGGAGTCCTAGCAAGTTGGTAAATACTAGTTGCCGGACCGTCTCAAGGGTACTGGAAACCATGCGGCGGGCGGCGCGCGCGGTCGCAAACTCGACGCGCAGAACACTGGTGCTGGCGGCAAACAATTGCATGCACATCACCAGTCCGACCGCTAGCGCTACGTAAAACAACGCACTGGCGAAAGCCCAGGCGCGCAAGTGCCGGGTTAGCGGGGCTGAGACTCGGTCTTGTAGGACACGGCGCATGGTCGTCCGCATACGCTGGACCTGGGTCGCGGATGTGCCGGACGTTTGCGAGCCCCCACCAGCTCCGGTGGTGGTTCGTCGCTTGATGCCCATGAACGAAATATCTGCATTGTCACCATCCTCGCTGGCAGTTGAGTCAAAAGGCGATAGCAGCGTCGATGGTTGAAGCATAGGTGGCTGGCCGCTGCCATTCTCGTCTTTCCAGAAAATGCGCCGCGACATTGAGTTTTGGCGGCTGCTGGGCATGAGCGGCTTGGTCTCGGGAACTCGATCGTCTGTCGTCTCGGGATCACCACCAGCAGACGGTGGCTGCACAAAGGGGTCGGACCGCACCGTGGATTCCTCGGACTCTTCGTCGATGGTATGCGTGCCGGCCGGGTAGTTGTACCGCTCCATTGGCGATTGCGGACAGGCGTTGGGTCCATTGATAGTTGGCGGTGGCGACAAGACCCCGGTCCGGTCTGGAGTCCCAGGCACGCGCTCGCCAGTGCCACCGCCGTCATCGGCGTCCGCGGCCGTCGCCTCCACAAACGAAGGTGAGCCATTAAACTGCACCACGACCCGCGACTCTTCCATTTCCACGTCCTCGGAGATTCCGAGCACTTGTGCGGCCTTGACCGTGTCGGCGTCCACAAACGCCAAGAACTGCGCGTACGCACGCAGCAGCTGCTTGTCGCGCGGACTGCGTTCGAGCAACCGCACGTAGTACTTTTGCGCCAAGTGCATGTGCTCGCCCAATCGAGCCACGGCGCTCGCGACTCGAAGCACGGTTTTCGAGGTGGATATGGGCGGCGCGCCGCGGATCAGGTCCCAGATATCCCGCACCGCGTACAGCGCGGTCAAGTGGTGCAAGCGCACGTCGCGGGCCATGGACTCGATGCCTGCGCGGTCCAGGAAGTCGGAGTCGTGCGCCGATGACGCGCGAGAGCGCATAAACGCTAGAAATTTCACATCCATCGGGATGCCACCGCTACTAGTGTTGCTGCCGTCGGTGTTGCCGCCGCCACGCAGCTTGCTCATATTTCGCATCAGTACCGCCGCCGCTTCCGTGCCCTCGGCACCATAGTACGCCGACAAGTACGCAGCCGCCATCAGCATCAGCAAAGCGTTTCGTGGGAACTCGGCGAGCCCGCGCTCGAGTAACTGCAAGCCCAGGGCTACTTGCTTTTCGGTCGGGTTGGTGCGGACGAACCGCAGGCACACTTCTACTTGCAGCGGAGAGTCAAAGACCCGGACTCGCGGGCGCGGGCGCCGGTCCTCTACCGTGCTCACCAGCTGAAGACTGCCGCCGCGAATCAGGTTGGACATGACGAGGTCGGTTTCTTCGCGGTCGATTTGCATGGCGACACTGAGCGAGACTGCCATTCCTGGTAATGAAGTCGAAGAAACCGCCGCGGCAGAGGTTATGCTCGCGTTAGACATGCGGGGTGGTAATGTCGTGGTGGTGCTGCCGTTTTTACCACGGCCCAGCGCTGTTGGAATAGCTGGTGCCACTGCTGCCGGTGCTGCTGCTGTTGTTGTTATTGCCGATGGAGGTCGGCGAGCGCGAGGCAACGATGCAGTGCCCTCTGCGCCCGGATACGGCACTGCCGGTTCCGAAACGGGCGGCACCATCGGCACCGCCCTGCCCACCAGGGGTTTAGGTCGGCCCGAGCCACTTCCGTTTTTTGGCGGCAATGGGGACAACCGTGGAGGCGGCGTCGGCGACGGCAGCGCTCTCAGTTTCGGCGACCCCGGCGCTGATGGTGATGAAAGCGACTGCAAGCTGCCGCGCGACGATTTCTGCGACCCCGTCCCACCGCCCGCCGCTTCTGCCTCCGCCACTGCTTCGGCGCACATAATGTGTTTCCAGTGCCGCACCGCGGTATTCAGCATATGTTGACCCAACCACTGCACCGTCCCGGCCCCCCCGACCATCCCCAGACCGGCCGCAACAACCATAGCAATCCACCGGATATGGTCAGCAGTTCCGACCAGTGCGATTCGCAATAGTAACGTGGTGGCTCCCGCGGCACTGGTGGACAACAGCATGGAGCACCGGACCATGTTGGCGGTTGGGCGGTAGTAGGGCAAATTGGACGCGTGGGTCCAGAACGCATAAACTAAGGCGCTTGTGGTGAGAAGTAAGTACACTGAGATCCATGCTTCGCTGAGTGGGGCCGCGAGTTCATCTATTTTCATTTCTGTTAGGTTTTGAGTCTTTGACAACGATAACGGAAGGAACGCACAGGCCAATACGAGCCCAACACGGATCCCGGCAATAATCAGATCGATCCTGCCGTGCGCTTTGGCGAGCGGGTGCTCGGATGTAGGCAGTGCTTCAATAAACTGTACGTGAAGTGTATCTCAGCGATCACTACACCTCATATACAATAGAACATGCGTACCATCCACGATCCAACCACATAAAACGGGATAAACAGCACCAACCCAAGCGCATTGAATGCCAGTAAAGGTAAATGAGCAGGAGACATGCACTCCATCCCATAGTCCAGGAGCAGCGCCGGACAGTTGAGACCTCGCAACAGCGTGCGAAGGATCGGTAAACTCAATGCCGTCAGGACCAGCGCGGCCAGAAGTTGTAACGAGCGAAGGAGCCAGGCGGGGACTTTGCGTTCCTCGGACATGAGAAGGGCGATGGTGGCCATTACTGCGAGCGTTGCATAGACCAGTGCGAGGGCTGTGGTACATGCATTTATATGACAAAATGGAACAGTCTAGAGGTGGAGGGAAGGCAAGTACCTGCGATATTGGCCATGGAAAACAGGAAATAGTCGCCGAGCAGGGCGATGCGGACGGGCAAGACGGCCACATTCAACCAGTAGGGTATACTTGGCACGAGGACCGGCGCAAACACGAGCGAGAGCCATTGCCATTCATCCAATATCTTTTTTTTTTCGATGCATTTGAGTGATACTCGTTTTTTTTTGTTGGAAGGCGCAAGATCCGCACGCACGTACCTGTAACCCCCACCCAGCGTACTCTAAGACGCGGTTCTCGAAAATGTACACGTACGCGATCTTTATTTTTCCATTTCATTTAGTTTCCACGATTGCAAGAGCCATATAAGATATATTATTACGTTGAAGAGGTGCTTTTCGGTCCATGAAATCGGAAGCGCAGATCCAAGTGCTTTTTGTGGTGTTGGGTGAGTCGCGGGTGGCAGTTGTTGTTGTTGATTTGGCGTGACTTGCATTGGATCATGGTTTTTCTCATTCTGTTCAAGTTTGGCAATACTGTTGCCGCTACTCTGGCAGCTCGGAGGTGATCGTGCGCCAGGGAACAGAGGCTTGGCTGGACCAGTCGATGATCGCATCATCTAAAATACATAAGTGTATCGTGGGTATACAAGCAAAGAAATTGGAGGGGCAAAATTTTCCAAATGATAATATCGCCATTTGTATTTCGATTTTTCGGTGAATGTTGATCATGCAGGCAGGGAAATGGGAAGGTGGCAACCGTTAATAGAACTCAATTCTCTTGCGATTTTTCCCAAATTACAATTATCATACAAATGGCCACGCCTGCCGCACCAGCACAGCCAGCGTACGCGTCGACGGGGTTCGGCGCGAAGCACCTCGCCAAGCTCGGGTGGGAGTCGTACGGTTTTCCCTTCTTAATCGTGACATACATTGAAACTGATGGACATAAAAAAAACAGGGGCTCGGGACTGGGCAAAGACAAGCAAGGCATGACCACCCACGTCCGTGTCTCGCGTCGCGCCGGCTCGCGCGGCCTGGCCGCCAAAGCCTCCACCGCCGACCACGGGTTCCAGTGGTGGGACCACGTGTACAACAAGTCCACCGCGGATATTGTCATTACGCCGATGTCCGAGCTTACTGGTGGAATTGCAATCGGGACGGTTTCTGGAAACAGCAGTAGCGCTGGCCCCTCGGACTCTGCCGAGCCTGTTGCTGTTGTTGCTGATATCATCGACGACCCACTGGCGGCCATGTTCGTGCGCCCCGCATCGACGTCCACCGATGGCGACGCACCAACGAAACGGCCACCGTCAACTGGCCCATTCCGTGCCGCCGCCGCACTCGACGCCGACGAGCAGAGCTTTTGCATGCCCATGACCGACGCCGACCTGCTGCGGGTCTGCGAGGGCCGCACCGCGCGGGTGGGTGCACGGACTGGTCTGGCGCCCGCTGGCGATGGCACTGCGATGCTGGGTGCTGGAAAGCTGGCTCGCGTGGACGCGCACAAGGCATCTGTGGTGCCATTAGCAGCGGTTCCAGTGCATCAAGTGGATACAGGGCGGAAGGAGAAAAAGGAGGGTAAAGAGGCGAAGAAACGGAAGCGGAGCCGCGATGTCAACGAAGATGAGGAGGAGCGTCGTGAGGCAAAACGGCAGCGACGATTGCAGAAGAAGGAAGAGGCTACTTCGATTGAGGGGACCGAGTCCAAGTGCGAGCGAAAGGCGCGCAAGCAGCTGGCCAAGCGTGCGAAAAAGGAGACATTGTAAATGTAAAAACCTGTGTACTTTGCCGTTTTGGTTTGCGGATCCGATTTCACATCGCCTTTTCACTTCAAAAAGCATTTTTGATAAAGCAAAATAAGTATATTTTATACCATGGGCGTGTTTTCAAAGGTACGGCCCATCAGGACGACGCAGCCCAAACCACCAAAAAGCAACTCATAAAATGATTCCCATAGAAAAAAGACGCGAAAAAGGACATCACCCCCGTCGGATCGCCCACCAAACAGGCCGCCACGATCCCGCTCCCTCCCTCGCCCATCAAGCAAGCGCCGTCTCTATCCCGCGATGACGACGATGACGACAATGACCGTGATGATGACGAGGAGGATAATATCGCCGTTCCTGTACCTGCAGCCACCGCGGCAGCAGCAGCAGCAGTGGCCGAAAAGTCCACCAGCAAACTCGGATCCATCTTCAGCAGCAAGAAAAAGGAGGATGCAGTGACGGTCACGGTGGACTTGGACGAGAAACCATCCACGATCGGTCGACGTGCCAGCAGTAACGATAAGGACGATCGGCCCAAGAAGCCGCGGAACCGGTGCTGCTGCTTGTTCCATATGCCCACGTCGATTGTGCTGCTGATTGTGCTGCTTCTGGTATACCCACTTTCATTTTGAAATGATGATGGATCCGCCCGCTGACAACACACCGGTCGAATCAGGTCAACGATGTGTGGTTCGCATGGTACTCGATGAACCAGCGCGGGCAAGCCACCAGCCTGATCGAGTCCATGAAAGACACGTATTTCCAGCACGGATCGGCGGCCGCGGCCATGCGACTGAAGGAACTGCGGGTGTTGCTGGACGCTAACGTGGTGGTGGCGCTGGTGGATATGCTGTTCACGATGGTCGGGCTGGCGGGGGTCGATATCGAAGGATTCAAGTTGTTTTTGATGTTTACACTATGGAGTACGTTGATTTTACAGCTTTTGGATCCTTTGGACATTTGGATTCACATCGCGACCGTTAACAGAGTTTGCGCAGTTTGGATTCTCGGTCTCCTCGTCAGTCATTACCACCACGCTGTGGCAAAAGTACAATGCAGCCCCCGGGGACACCTCGGCACCCAATTTGTCCGACAAGTTGGTCAAGTGGGGTACGTCCATCTATTGCAAGATCCTGATTCATCCTTTTCGTATTACTGACAGCAGTACAACATAGAGGTGGGCATTTCCGCCGCGGGATTGGTGGTGGAGCTCTACTTTTTGGTTCTGATTTGCATCTTTGCCAACTACCTGCGCAACCTCAAGAACTGGCGGCAAGCGACTGGTCGCGAGTGAACCTTCCAAGCACCAATTTTTTTTTCCTTTAGAGCTATCATATGTGAGATAAATATAGATATATGTGTGTGCATATGCATATGTGTGAAGCCCCAAAAATCCTGTACATAAAAATAAAGAAAGAATTACAACGGATTGTATTCTTTCGGCGGCGGCCCCGGCGCCACCACCCGCCTTAGTACCGCCGGATCCAATCCTGGCGACGGCTGCGTGTTGCTCCCCGGAGTACCCGCCACCGATCCTCCGCTATTACTGGCAGCCGCGGCTTGGTACGGGTGCGCGGGCGCCGACGACGAGAACGACCCCCGGCGCGGACCTATCGCCGATGGCGAAGGCACCGGTTGTCGCGACGACGGACGTGCAATGGGGGTCCCCATCGCAGGACACGAGGGTGATGATGGCATCGGCGCAAAGTCGCGGGCATCGATCGCGTCCTCGACCACCGGGTACCGCGGGTCGCCGCGCGGCAAGTGCATGCGCACGTGCGCGTACGCGGCCTCGTCGTCGGCGTCCAGATCGGTTGTTCCACGAGGGTTCTCCGTGGCGCCGTACGATGCAAGAGGGGGAAACGAGTGAAGGGAGGCGGCGGAAGCAACGTGCGCGGCAGACAGGACGGGGGCATCTTCGTCGCCCACAAGCAATGCGTCCTCATCGCCGTCTTCGTAATCGTCGTCGTAGTCGTACAGCAGTGCCGCCTGAGCACCAGTACCACCACCGCCAGCAGCATCGCCGTCATCGTGGTTAGCCTCGGCCACAACCGACTCGTACGACTCACGGGTGGCATTCCCAGCAGCAAACCGGCGCCGAATCCCCGCCCGCCTTAACCACCGTTCCCACCGCGACCCCCCGTACTGTGCGGCCGCGTACCGTCTGAGCACCGAATCGGCGGCGGTCAGAGCCGCAAACCTCGTCCCGCGCCACGTGTGCGCCATATCGGCGGCCACGTCGTTGATCCCCGCCGCGTCCCGCACCGCGTCCCTGACGGCGAGTCGCCCGGACCGAGCGATCGGGTCCGAGGTGCCTGGGTGCGTGGGTGGAGAGAAATCGAGGGGGGAAAATGCGCGGTCGTGGGCGAGCGCGGCGGCGACCATTTCAAGGCAGATTAAGAAATCTTGTAAGGTTAAGGAGATGTTTTCGGTGGTAAAGGATCCGGCTGTTTCAATTTTTTGTTGTTAGTTGTTTGCTGAAATGAATTGAGTGGAAAATACGGACTGTCGCGAATCACGTTGAGGTACACCAGCAGCGAAATCAGGACCGACTGCCAGAACGAAAAGAACAGGACGGCCTTGACGCACAAGAACTTGGGGAGCGGACTTGATCATATATATGTCAATCAGAAGCACCAAATGAAATGGAAAAAAATGATAGCAGGGGTACCGGAAATCCCTCAGATCGTGCGAGCAAGTCATGTAGAAAATGACCAGGCAGTACATGGACCACGAGACGCTCAGGTTGTACAGCAGGTTGACCCACACGTAAGGGGATGCGGCGGCGATCACGCCCTCGGTGTACGCGTCCGAGCGCTTGAGCAGCAAGATCAGGACCGCAAAGATTGGCTTGAGAAGCACGAATTGCAGAATGCCCCTTTTTATGATATTTCATTGTTAGAAAATGGTGAGAGTAGACAGCGATACTGAGAAGTACAAACCGCTTGAGCTTGACGAATTCGGTCGGAATCGCGACGTCCCACCCACGAAGCAAGAACCACGAGATGGGCGGCGCATGCGGCGTGGGAGCGCGCCCCCTTAGCCTCGCCAGCAACTCGCGTTCTCCACCCAAATGCTCGACCAGCAAGTTAAAGAACGAGTACAGGACAAACGCCTCATACAGGTCGCGGACCGCCTCAATGATTTCGGCGGCGGCCGACCGCGATGCCGACAGCGACCACAGCGACGATAGTGCGTACACGGGCACCATGGCCAGCACCCGGATCACGTACCGCTGCTCGAGCGGGCGCCGGTACGCGCGCAAGTGGGCGGCGATGGCGCGGGCACTGATGGCGCAGGCGGCGGCGGTGGCCACGGCCGCTGGGTACACGAGCGCGGACCAGCCGCCGGGGGCATCGTTGTTGTTGTTGTCGAGGAGCGATGGTGGTGGTGGCGGGACCATTTGTTTCTTCTTTTGGAATCAAGCGCGCCGTGGCGGGATTCTTTTTCTGGTTTTTCGCTGCTTTTGATTTTCTGCGTCGAAAGAGGAGAACTAACCTTGGCAGCTGTTCGTGTCTCGATCAAGTCAAGAAGGGGTTTGGTTCTTGGCAGCGACGGAAGAGAGGAAGAGAGGTGGTACTGGCATGCTCTTTTGTCCGGTCGTTTTTTTAACTTTTTTTTCGTTCATTCACATCGCCTCGTATTTTCCCATCAATTCAAATATATAAAAATCCTTTAAAAAAATGGCCCGCTCGCCCCCCAGCTCCGTGATTGCCGCCGCCGTGACCCACTCGCCCGGATCCGTGGCCTCGCAAGCCTCCAAGCTCGCGTCCCTCACCAGCAGCTCTTCGACGTCTCCGGCCACGCTGGCCACCAAGAAATCGGTTTCGCTGAAAGAAAAGCAACAAACGGCAGTGGTTCCTCCCCGCCACACTTCTGCCGTGTCTCTCTCGAGCAAGCCCAAGTCGGCTGCCGCGACGTCTCCGCAGAAGCCCACGGCCGCTCAGATCTTACACCAGCACAAGCTGAAGCAACAGCAACTTCAGCAAAACCAACAATCGCCGGTCGTTGCGTACGGGTCGGCGGCGGCGGCCATTTACGCTTCGGCTCCGCCATCGGCGATGCAGCGCGCGCTGACCATGGGCGCGGCCGGATCGGCGCACCAGCGCATGCAGGCGGCGGCGGTTCCGGGGGCCACGTTCGTGGTGCCTGCTAGCAGCGCCAAAATGGCTAGTAACAAGGCGTCAGGGTTCAAAAACAAGAAGCAAGATGATGACGACGAGAACGAACCGCTGTTGTTCGTGCAAAAGCAGCTGAAGGCGTCATCGGCTGGTGGCAGTCGTGGGATGGTGGCGACGGCGACGGCGGATCTGGCGTCGCCGGTGCGTGCTCGCCAGCGCCGCGCTGCTGACAAGAAGCGGTCGTAATTGTTTCTCTTTAGATTTGGATATGAATGAAACGCAGTGTGCATTGCTGCTGGACTTTGAATTTTCTCCACCTTCATCACGTGGAGAGTGATTACATCAACGAGTTTGCAGGCGAGCGCGCAAGCAAAAACCTTTCTCCACTTATTCTCTTTCGCGACGACTCTGTTAAAAATCGAATCGACTTTTTTCATCCACCACTCGTGAGTATTATTCTGTTTTTTTCTTATTCTTTTTCGGTTTGGTCGAATACTCACAAAACGACACACACCAAACCAAATATATCATAGAACATGGCCCTCAAGCGCATCACCAAGGAACTGCAGGACCTCGGCCGCGATCCGCCCTCGAGCTGCTCGGCCGGGCCCAACAACGGCGACGACATGTTTACCTGGCAGGCGACGATTATGGGCCCTCCGGACTCGCCGTACGCCGGTGGCGTGTTCTTTTTGACGATTCATTTCCCGATTGGTTTGTGTTTTTTTTTTGCTGTTATTATTTTCCTTCATAGCATACTAAAAGAATAAAGCAATAAAGACTACCCGTTCAAGCCGCCGAAAGTCAACTTCACCACCCGCATCTACCACCCAAACATCAACTCGAACGGGTCGATTTGCCTGGATATCTTGCGTGACCAGTGGTCGCCTGCTTTGACCATTTCCAAGGGTACTTCATCATATATTCTTTTTAAGTAGTAAATACTAACAAAGCAAAATATATTAGTGCTGCTCTCGATCTGCTCGCTCCTCACCGACCCCAACCCAGACGACCCGCTGGTGCCCGAGATTGCACACCTGTACAAGACCGATCGGTCGCGGTACGAGGCCACGGCACGCGAGTGGTCGCGCAAGTATGCCATGTAATCTCCATTCTCGATGAGTTTTTTCTTTTTTCAAATGCATTACTTCTTTTTTTGTTGAATTTTTTTTTTACAGTAAAAGTATATGGATGAAATGAAAAGATCACAAGAAATAGTCCGGAGTGCGTCGCGTCACATGCGGCTCGCCTTTACGTGGAGCCGAGTCGAATTGGAGGCTTCATTCAATACATTTTTTTTGGTAAGAAAAGAGATCAATAAAATAAAAGGAAGAAAAAAATGCATACAACTGGGTCTTCATGTGCTCGTCCACTTCCATGATCGCCGCCTGGTTCCCGCACCGGTAACAGTAGTTGGGTGCCGAGAAGATGGTGACCACGTTCCGTTCGTGGGCCCAGTTGAATCCCTAACCATTTTTTTTTTCATAAGTCCCCCTGTTTCTACAATAGATAAATAGATAAAAAGTATACCTCCATGACCAACTGATGCGCCCGCGCCACCAGCGTCAGGCCATTGTTGTAGTTAAACGCCTCGGTAATGTCTTGGCCAAACGTGTACCCGGCGCCACGGGCCGAGATGCCCCATCCGCTGCGTTCATCTATGATATATTTTCTCATTGAGTATGACGCATTCTAAAAAAAATAAAAAAAATAAAAAAAACTTAGAAGCGTACCAGGATCCGACCACAACAAATCACTCATAGGCCCCTCGTTGGGCACCTCCTGGAACCGGTCAAATCCTCGAATGTTGTCCAGGGTGTCGATGGACGGGGACAGGCCGCCGTGCAGGCAGAATACCTTTTTTTTTAACCATTTTATATCAATGAGTACCAAATAAGAAATAAACGTATACAAACCTGATCCTCAATCAACGCCGTCAACGGCAAGTAGTCAAACAAGTCGGTGAACATGCGCCAGACCATGGCGTTGCCGTACTTGCGCAGACACTCGTCGTAAAACCCATACACCTGGGTGATCTGGCGCGACTCGTGGTTCCCGCGCAAGATGGTGATCCGGTCGCGGTACCGCAGTTTCAAGGCCACCAGTAAGGAAACGGTCTCGACCGAATGAAACCCGCGGTCAACGTAGTCGCCCATGAACAGGTAGTTGGTGTCGGGCGCATCGCCGCCAATTCGGAACAGCTCCATCAGGTCGTGGAACTGGCCGTGCACATCGCCGCAAACCGTCACGGGACACTTGACGGGCTGGACGTTTTGTTCCTCCATGAGCACCTCGCGGGCCTTTTTTAAACGTTGTTATTGGGTTGTTGTGGTCATCTAATAATAATGGCACAATGATAAAAAAAACCTTGTCGCAGAGCTTGCGCACGTCCAGCTCGGGTAAAGGCTGGCACTCGAGCAAGGTGGCGATCCAGCGGTCGACCTCGGCAATGTCGGAGGAGGCCATGATGATATTAAAATTGACGGTGGTGGTAAGTGACTGTTTTTAATGTTGCTGTTGATATTTTCCATTCGGTGAAGGGGAAAGAGAGGGATCAATGTCACTTACTCCACTCCCGCTGCTGGTGGTGTCCTCGGCCAGCTCTATAGACGCAAAAAAAATGCCTCGGGGACGGGCGAACACACACATACTCTGGATCCAATTGTATAAAAGGCTGGGTCCCCAGCATCCCGTTCTCTCTCTCTTTCAAGTCCAATTGGTCGCCACTCTATTTTTTCGTTAATTCCGCCACCCCGCTGATACTCTTGAATGGCCTCCAAACATACCGTCAACCTCAACCTCCGCGTCCGCCAAACTGCGCCCGTTCCACTGGAAATAGCCGCCCCGTGCACGCTGGCCGACCTGCGCCTGCTCGTCGAAGCCGCCAGCGGGTACCCTGCTGCGGGCCAGAAGCTGGTGTACGCCGGCCGGGTTCTGGCCGCCGCTCTGGACGATACCAACGAGGACGCGGTGGACGTGGTGGCGACGTACGGCATGCGGGATGGGGGAACCCTTTACGTTGTTCCGGCCGTGGTGGCCCCACCGATTCCATCAGCAGCGTCCATGGTGCCAAACGGAGGAGGGTCGTCATCGGCGGCGGCGCTGCGCGATGACCGAGGAATGCAGGCCGATATGATGCGCACGCTTGCGGGCTCACCGTTCGTGGAAGCCATGCTGGCCAACCCGGCGTTCGTCGAGTCGCTGATCATGGCTAACCCGCAGATGCGCGCTTTGGCCGAGGCGAGTCCCGAGGTGGCGCGGATGTTGCGCGATCCGGCTACTTTGCGCCAGGTCCGTATATTCACTTATTTTGTTGTTGGGTTGTTAATAACGGGGTTTGGATAGATGTTCCG
The DNA here is from genome assembly GCA_025349905.2 of Blastocladiella britannica. Lineage (NCBI taxonomy): Eukaryota > Fungi > Blastocladiomycota > Blastocladiomycetes > Blastocladiales > Blastocladiaceae > Blastocladiella > Blastocladiella britannica. Next base: position 36,176 of record MU624630.1, read on the forward strand.
AGCCGCTCGCGACCCGCGCGCCATGGAACACATGCAGCGGTCGAATGACCGGGCACTGGCGAACCTCGAGTCGGTTCCGGGAGCCATGGCTCAGGTAACTACTTCATTCCCATTTATCTTTTCGTTCTCTTTCAAAACTGATCTTCATGTTAATACAGGTCCACCGCCTCTACAACTCGACCCTTTCCGCCGCCGACGCCGCCGGATCCGGCTCCGGCAGTCCCACGTCGTCAGCTGGATCCTCGGCAGCAACGCAGGAAGCCTTGCGCAACTCGCAGCTAGCGGGCGCGCTGGGCGTCTCCCCCGTGACTCCGGGGACACTCAACACCGCGGCGCTGCCCAACCCATGGGCTGCTCCTGCTGCTGCGTCTCCGACATCGTCGACTCCATCGCCAGTGGCATCTGCTCGGCCCTCATCGGCGGCAACGGCCATGCAGGCCATGATGCAGCCTCGGGTCGGTGCCTTTGCTTCCGCTTCCGGTGCTGCTGCTCTGCCGACGGCGCCGTGGCCGCGACCGTCGACAGTTCGCGCTCCTCAACCGCCATCGCAACCGCAACAGCAACAGCAGCAACGGTACCCGGTGCAGCTGGCCCACATGATCGACATGGGATTCCCGGCCGACGCGTGCGAGCGCGCCCTGGCGCGCACCGCGGGCGATATTGACGAGGCGGTGGCGGCGGTGGTGGCGGATATGGACGAGGCCGAGTAAACGAAGAATTCATTTGCATTAAAATACGACTTTTTTCCCTATTACTGGCGCTTCTTGCTGTTGCTCTTCTTGGAACCGGACGACGTGTTTGATGCAGCAGCGACGGGCTTTACCGGAGGAGTGTCCAGCAAAAAGATCTGCGCGGCGACAAACAGTCCGAACAGAAGCGACCCGAGCATCCAGGTGGCGGTGGCATCGAGACTTTCAATGAACCGGTCAGTATAAATACGCGTCGTCCCACAAAGAGAATAAAGTACCTGTATCCACGGTTCTTGGAAACAGTCATCACCGTAGCGGCTTCGACCGCGTGCACGGTGACGATGCCCGTGATGATCCACGCCCAGACCTCCATGCCCAGCACCGCCTGCAGCTGGTCCAGCAGCGGGTGCAGGAGCGGCGCGTCCATGAAGCCCAGGTACGCGAGCGCCGGCATGCCGAGAAGGCACAGCAGGACGGCGGGAAGAGGTGGGAGGACGGGGTACTGTTTTTTGGGGGATATTAGATTGCTTTGCATGTGCGACAAGAGGGGAACCCGTCGCGTAGTACCATTGTATTATGGTACGAGTATATGAGAGATAGTCCGGGGAACGCGTTTATGGACCGACGAAACGAAATGAACAAAAGCAGAACATCAAAAAGCCAGTCATCCGTGCTCGTCGGCCCGACCGCATCCACCGCCCGGTTATCCCGCCCCATACCCCCGTATACACGCGTCGTTCGTTCCTCGCATGCTCTCTCTCTCTCCAATTCCGCCTCATTCCATAAATTTAAAGAAGACAAAAATGTCAACGAGCCCATTCCCGCCCTCCAACCACCCGACCTACGCGGTCCTGATTGCGTTCCCCGCCATCCCACTGCTATCTTACATTGGGTTTTTCGCGCAAGACTCGCCCATCAAGGCCCTGGCTGCCGCGCACAAGTACGCGGGCACGCCCGCACGCTGGATCGTGCAAGGGCTCGGGGTCATTCACGCTATCGAGGCAATGGTGGTCGCGGGCGTGTGTGTGCGCCGTGGGTACAGGTATGTCTCATTTTGTTCATTAAGCGAAATATGTGGACTCACTTGGACATTGGAAATAGTGTGCGGGCAACGGCCAACTGGATCATTGGCACGCTGCTGTTCGGGGTCAACGTGTCGATTCCGCTGCTGAAGCTCGGGAACAAGGGGTCCAAGTCCAACTGAACAGAGTTGAGGTGCTGGAATTCAGTGATGGAAGCGATGTGGAACAAAACGTCCGTTTTATCGCCAACGGAATTCTTCAGTCCTTGTTTCTCCAGCACCAAACCAAGCTGTTTTTCTCGTTGCCTTTTCTTGCTGGAACTCCACGAGCATTATCTCAGTCCGATCATGCTACCGGAATTCCG
>MU624631.1:0-38230 GCA_025349905.2 Blastocladiella britannica
AGCACCTCCTCGGGCCGCGTCATCGACTCGATGCACACGATGCGCATCTCCTGCAGCACGCGCGGGTACAGCGACTTGCGCAGGTGCGCCTCCGGTTGAGTAGTGGGGCTCCCATGATGCTGCCACTGACTGTCTGCACTTGATCACTGTGCAGTCGCTCCGTCCACATCGCCCAGTAATCGAGAATGGTCCTTAAGAGTTGGTCATCCTTCATGCGTGATCTGTGCCAAATGTCAGTGTGCAGCCATGGCGGCCAGTGGCAACTGGTGCTCAAGTACACAGCCATGCTGGGCCAAGAATGTAACCAAGAAATTGGCCAGTGTCTGAATATACATCTCAGCATGGCTGCTGCCAGCTGCCCACAGACAGGCAAAATTGGTCATCTGGAGTGGCACCACCATTGCCACCATCTCCATCATGGTTGTGAGCAACTGCGTGCACATTGCATCTGTGCTGGTGTTAGCAATGGTGGCAAGCGCTTGCACTTCCTCCAGGCCCATCACCACAATCTTGGTGAGGCACTGCAGCGCGACAATGCAGAGGTCAGGACATGGCAGGAACCAGGAAGTGTGACGTTCGCTGTTCAGAGAGGCACTGCGATCTGGGTCGGTGGGAAAGACTAGGAGATTTCTGGTTTAATACAACTTGTATTTAGTCAATATAAATGACTCGCGACACAGAGCCCAGGACGCGGCACTGGTCGCGAGTGTCCCCTTTATACCTGCCATGGTCCCCCTCTTCCATTGCCTTTGATGGTCAGGTGACCATGGCCAACATTCCACCACGTTTCACCACATGTGACGCCATGATCGTCACAACCTGTTTTCACTTCGATAATGTTACCAGGGCCAGTGCAAAGGGGCACGCCGGCCCAAGCCGACACCAATGCGATCCGAGCTAGCTTGTGCGCAATGCAAATGACAATTGCTAAAACAGAAAACAGAAGTCTCGCAGCGCAACGTTTTTTTTTGGTGATTTGATGCGAGGGTGTCTCACCCGTCCCACCTTGATCGCTCAACCGCCCGCTCTTTTCCCTCTTCCGCCCTCTCTTCTTTCTATTGATCGGCCCTGGCAACCAGCTCTAGTCGTGCTTTCTTTTTCGATTCTTACCACTGATCCGTGATGAGATTTGTTTCTTCATTTGTATTCACGGCTACTGCCAACTGACTGACGCGTGTGCACATTATTTTCTTCCGTAGCGGTCCCCGCAGTGACCTGCGACCATGCTGCCTTGCCGGCTGCCCCATTGGCGCTTGCGATTTCGGCGATCCTGACTTCCCCGGTCGTGCCGGTCGTGCCAGTTGCCCCGTACTCCTGGCACCCCCCGTCGTCCCTCAGAATCATTGATATATACACTCCACTCTGCATTCGCATCCACATTGATTGACATTTTCTCTGCCGGATTTATCCAATGAATTCGTAATGTTCCCAGAGGTGCCCGTAGGGTGGCGGTGGATCGTGGTCTGGAACCTCGGCGCAGTGGCCGCGCCAAGGAATGTGCCGTTCAACGCGTGCAAAGTGGTCGGTGGATCGGCCACCAGCAGGGGAGTGGGGAGACGAAAATAGCAAAATAAAACATATTTATATTTTTCCAGAGATAGATAAATCAAGGCCTCCTCTGCAATGATTGAGGGCGAGGAGAAGCGACTTGTTCCCGGTCCGGCGTGTTGGACGACGAGTTCAGCTTTTCGCTCAGCGCCTTGACTTGCGTCCACTTCGGCCCGTTCGGGAACCACTCGGCAACGTACTTCCAGAGATCGACCTGGACCTTGGCGTTCTGCTGGATGACGGCCTTGCCAATGATGGCCAACTGTTGCTTGGTCGCCTCCACCTTGGCCTTGACGTCCTTGTTTTCCTGAGCGTTCCGCAACCCAATAAGCGCTTGCTTGACGGGCTTCATGATCGACTTGCACAAGTCTAAGTTGTAGTCCGAGTCGGACGCGTCGCTGAGCGACGAGTTGTTGGATGCAGGAGACGGTGGTCGCGCTGTCCGCGACGAAGGGCGATCGGCGGCGGCGGCGACAGGTGCTCGTTTCGGTCTGGAGGCCGTCCCAGAGGAGACTGCGCTGCTGCTGGGTGCCCTTGCCGCTGCTTGGCGTCGGCGCTTGGTCGCCGTCTTCGCCGGCTGGTGCGCGTCGTCTGACGGCGCGTCGCTCAAATCGTCGCTCCCGTCCGCGTCGTCGGCGTCGCGAGCGCGCTTCCGTCCGCTGTTAGCCGACCGCGAAAAACTGGCATCGATTGTGGGCTGCCGATTTTGCGGAAGGAGCTTGGAGTTGAGGAGCTGAATCACGTAATCCGCGCGTCGAGCGAGGTGCTCTTGGCGCGGGAGCTTGCCGGCCTCGTTGTTCAGGAACATTTTGGACGAGAGACCCAGGGACGCGTCCTCGTGAATTGCCTTCCAGTTCCCGTACCCGTGGCGGTAGATCCCAACCACGAGCATGGCGTCCTCGCGCGGCGTCCACGAAATCGCCCAGCCAACTACGCCCTTGAGCGGCGTATGGATGCGGAACTCGGAGAGCGCTTCGGCCGTGCGACTGTTCAGGAACCGCCGAAGGACGTTTCCGAGTCCCTCGAGATCGCGAATGCGGGTGATTAGCGTCGCCGGGTGGAACTTGATGCCCTTGTATTGGAAATGGGCCGGGTTTGGGTCATCGATCCCGTCACGAGCAGCAGAAATGAGGTCCACCGCCGCGGCCTTGACAATGCCGACGTCCCACGCCTCCAAGCCGGAATCCGCAACAATGTCGTCCATGCGCGTCTCAATGTCGCCAAAGTGGAGGATGGCCCGGTGCAGAGCCCGTGTTTCCGAGATCGAGAGCTCGCCGTCCCGTGACGCGTCTTCTATTTTGGGGGCGGGCTTGGTGCGCTTCCGCTTTCCGCTCCCAGCAGCAGCGGTCGCAGCGGCCGCAGCCGCAGCATCGGCCGGACCAGCTGGGGTCCCGTTCGCAAGAGTCGGGGTCGACATGAGCGCCTTGCGGTATTTGCGCATCGTGATAGCCTCCTCGGCCTGGCGCTGGGCCTCCAGTTCCTTTTGCTTCTCCGCCTCTTCCGCCTGGCGGCGGTCTTCCTCGGGAATAATGTCTTCCCACTTGAGCTGGTCCAACCCAAAGTCAACGACCGAAAACTGGTTCAGGAACTCGGAGCTGACGGCGTGCTCGCTGCCGCCATTGGTCGCGTCCCCCTGCTGCGCGGCGGCGGCGGCGTCAATATCCTCGAGCGCTTTCCGATCGCTCGCCTCCTGGCCCTCGGCGTCCTCCAAAATCTTGTCCAAATCAAGGTCGTCCAGCAACGTCCTCGTGCTGTCCTTGGCGAACAGGTCCTGTGCGCCAAACTTGAGGAGGGCGGACATCTCCTCGCGCGAGAGCTTGTCGGGCGGTGCGGCTAGGCCCTTGGACGCCGACTCGGCTCCACCGGCACCGCCGGCTTTGCCCATCAGCTGCAAGACGTGGCGGCCCGACGTGTCCATTTGCTTGATGATGCAGTACTCGAGGATCATCTTGCGTTTCGCCCGCTCGATGATCTGCTCCTCGATCGTGTCCTTGGAAACAAGACGGTACACATGGACAGTTTTGGTCTGGCCAATGCGGTGCGCGCGAGCCATCGCTTGCAAGTCGTTTTGGGGGTTCCAGTCCGAGTCAAAAATAATCACTGTTTAATCTAGTATCAGTTTCTATCATAAAACGAAAAAAAAAAGACGAGCGCACCAGTATCGGCCGTCGTCAGATTGAGGCCAAGGCCGCCCGCGCGCGTTGAGAGCAAAAACGCAAAGTCGGTCGAGTCCGGGGCGTTGAACTGTTCCACCGATCGCTGCCGAACCGGCGCCGCGGTCCCGCCGTCGAGCCGCTGGTACCGGAACCCACGGTATGCCATGTAGTCGCTGATAATGTCGAGCATGCGCACCATCTGGGAGAAGATGAGGACGCGGTGTCCCTCGACCTTCAGTCGCGTCAACAGCTTGTCGAGCAGCAGCATTTTGCCCGAGTTCATGAGCATGGCGCGCAGCATGTCAGCGGTCGTGCGCTTCTCATACCCCTGCAGTGCCATATCCTCGGCGCCGGAAATCAGGAACGGGTGGTTGCTGACCTTCTTGAGCTCCATGGCAATGTTCAGGAGCGACAGTTTGGGTCCGCTGCGCGAGTTGGAGCTGAGAGCGGTAAAGTTGCGCGACAAGATACTCTTGTAAAACTCGAGCTGCATCGGAGCCAGATCGACGCGCAGGATCCGCTCGGACTTGTTGGGCAGCGACGTCTCGACATCGCGCTTGAGCCGGCGCAGCATGTGGTCCTTGAGGCGTGAATGTAGCATCTTGATCTTGTCCATGCCGCCGTCGTCGGTCCCGTGCACGTCGAAATCCTCCAGATCAGAGAACTTTTCGGGCATCAGGAACTGCAGGAGCGCGTTGAGCTCGGCAATGGAATTTTGGAGCGGGGTGCCCGTAATGAGGAGCCGATTGGCTGTCCGGAAGCCCTTGAGCACCTCGTACAGCTGCGAGTTGGCGTTCTTGAGTCGGTGGGCTAGCGTTTAAAAATATGTTTCACAAGTGTGAGATGCTGTCCGCATAAAAAGAATAATAAATAACATACCTTCATCGACAGCAAGGTAGGCCCACTTGATGGCCTTGAGCTCGGTCTCATCCTTGAGAATCATTTCGAACGACGTGAGGAGCACGTTGGGCTTGAAATCGGATGCTCGGGGTTTGCGCGACGACGCGCTCGCCTGGTAAAACTCGTGCTCGCGAATGACCTCGCGGGCTTGGCGGTTCCCAACGTACACGACCAGGTTCATTTTGGGCGCCCACTTGGCAAACTCGGACTGCCACGAGTGGATCACGGAGAGCGGGACCACGATCAGGAACGGCCCGTGGTTGCGGAAGTCGTGCACCATCGCGCTCAGGGCAGAGATGGTCTGCACCGTCTTGCCGAGGCCCATTTCGTCCGCTAATGAACAATAGGTAAAGTTGATATTCGCTGAAAGAAATAATGAAAAGAATAAAGAAAATACAATACCAAGGATGCCGTTTTCGTTCTTGGACCAAAGCGACAGCAGCCAGTTCATGCCCAGCAGCTGGTACTCGCGCAACTCTCCAGCATCGATATAGGAGGGTTGAACTTTTGAAGTTGGCCGAGGACGGCGGTCATGTGGGCCGTAGACCTTGCCCTTGCCCGGGAGGAACTGCGAGTGCTCGCGGGCGTAGTACTCGTCAATCTCCTTCTGGAAGGCGGGTGCAATCGTGGCCACCGATTCCCACGTGCAGTTGGCGTAATCGAGGCGCTTCCACTTGCAAAGATACTCGGTCTCCTCCGGCATGGCGCCGTCGCCGTCGTCAGTCGCCATGTCTCCAGCGTCCGACGCGGAGACTTGTCGTGCGTCAATGATGCGCTCGACTTGGCTGCGCTCTTGCAAAAAGTTGCGGTGGAGTTCGATTTGAATGGTGCGCTCCTCGCGTGCGTCTGCGTCGAGACGGTCGAGCTCGTCTTGGTCGGGTAAGAAGCTCTTGTAGTTGAGGACCTTGCGGTGACCCTTGACGTGCCGCAGAGACGCCTCGTCCTCCCACGTGTTGTGCAGGTACGACTTGCCCTTCCACTTGACGAGGTACACGACGCGCGGCAGTGCGCCATCCACGTCCATATCTGATACAGTGTCAGTTGAGTCCATTACAGTAAAGAAATAAAGAAAAGCGTACCACTCTCCAACGGCTCGTCGCGATGATCCAGGATATCCTCGATGGTAGGCACCTGCGGCTCTAACGCCATTTCCATCTCGTGCGCCATCATAGCCGACTCAGTCTCGTCGGCGCTGTCCTCCCCCTCGCTCTCAAGCCCTTGTCCGACCGCAGTGTAGTCCACTGTAGCCCGAGCGCGCGTCGAAAACCGGATCGCAGGCCCAAACGACTCCGAGTCCTCCGAGTCGTCGTCCTTGTGGCGCCGCGATTTGGACGGGCGTGCGCTGCGGGCTTGAGGGCGGCGCTGTTGCTGCGGGCGGCGGGCGGTGCGCGGGCGGCGGACTGATGCGCGCGGCGAATCCTCTTCGTCGTCGTCCTCTTCCTCTTCCGAGTCGTCCTCGGATTGCTCCTCGGCTGAATCAGAGCTGCTGGAAGTGTGGCCGCCGCCTCGTGGCGATCGGCGGGTACCCGTGTGGCCGGCGCGAGCATCGTCATGGCCGTTGTGGTGGTGGTGGTGGTGGTGGTGGTCGTCGTCGTTTTCATCGTCTTCATCGTCGTCATCGCTCACAATGATGCGGCGGCGGCCGTAGCCATTGGCCATTTCGGAGGAGACCTGGTGGTGATTTGCAGTGTGAGCATGGTGATCCATATGCTGACCTTCCACGGAATTCGGCTGGCATCCAAGTCATCGCACATCTCATCGGTGCGGTGGAGAGATCAGGGAGCGATTGTGGGAAGTAAGCGTGAAGGCGTACTCCATCAGTCGAATCCTCATAACCATCGTTTGGGATAGGGCGGCGCGCGCGCGCAGACCGGCGCAGGCCAAACAGCTCCGGATTCTGGGCAATGTACGACGATTCGTCTGGGACATGTCCAAGTTAGCCTCGCGTGTGATCGTGGATTTGTATTTTGGTCCAGCAGGCAAGATGTTCGTGGGCCATTGAAAGTGTTTGCAGGTGGATTATGGGTGGGCAAGTGCCAAGTGTCACAAAAGAAAGGAAAAAAAGAAAAGAGAGGCAGGCTCAAAGGCAATGCGGGAAGTGGAAATGGTTTGCAGGGAATTGGAGTATAAAATCAGGTTTGATGATGGCCGTACCCATGAAGCAGAGCCGAGTAAATTTAATACAATGGTATGTGGGTGTAGTATCCTCGAGCCGCCGTGTGGACGTGTGTGCAGGCAGTATATAACAAAAAAAAACGACAAGTCTGTGTGTCTGGTGTGCTACTGGCGGGGTCGTGCGAAAAGTGACGATAAAAGTCGCCTTGGAAGAGCGAAAGTTCTCAATTTAAATTATGTATTAGAAAGCTCAAGAGGTGCAGCATGGTGCTCCTGGCCGAGCAGAAGGCCCGGGCGGTGCGGGACGCGCACAAACCTTCCCGACATGATCTCGACGATGGGACAAGAGCGCGCTGCCGTCAAGGGACGCGTACGCCGAGGCGCCCACTGTGACGACGATACTCGCCGGCTTGAAGGGATCCGAGCAAGGCACGGATCTTGGAAATGGTACGCGTCAGGTCGGGAAATGGTGGTCCGAGAGATGAGGCGCGCCAGCCCGATGAGGGGAGCCAGTATCAGGGAGTACTACACAGGAGAAGACGCAAAGTCAGGCAGACCGGTCGGTCCGCGGATGGACAAAGCGTTTGCGATAAGCAGGAGATCGCGGATCCGACCAAGCATGCCATGGAGCCATGCAGCAGCGACGCCTGCGGTTGCTCACACGCCCGTGCATGCACATAAGGGTACACAGTACTGGTCGGCACAATGGGATGCACGCTTGGAGGACAGTCACGGCATTGTGCCCGCACCAATTTCCCAAATGGGTCTGTGTGAGAATGTTAATTTTTACGGGTCAACATACCGTTATAGCTTTTGATTTAGCGTTATCTACTTCCATAAAACGACCGTATCTGTGGAAACACTTAGTCAGACGTGATTTATTTCGACCTGAATGGTGGTATACCGAGCGAGGAGGGGTCGACTGGTAAAAAAAGTGGACATCAACAATCAAGCAAGAGCTGTCCAGCCCAATATGCTAGTAGCACAGCCATACGACGAATAAAGCAAGCATCAAAATCAAAAATAATGGGCGAGAAGGGTATTATGGGTTGACGTTGGGCGGTCGGAAAAAACGATGAGTGGTGGACGAGATGTTTTCGACATCAACAAAGGAGGGGGCAAAGGCAAAAATATAGTACGTACGCACAAGTACGGGCACTGGCCCGGGCATCCATGGTGATTGGCATTCGACAGAGGCGAAAAAAAAAAAGTGAGCGGCGAAAAAGAAGGTCAGCGACTGTTGAGTTGAGTGTGCGGATGACGAAGCACCAGCTCGACTCAGCAACTGGTCACGATAAAAGGGAAAAGAAACGCTCGCCCATCTTTTCTGTTGGCAGACAACCACGAAACCGTCCTGCCCAACCCACTCCAATAACCCATACCCTCCTCAATATTTAGCAATGGCCGTCCGCGCTCAATTCGAAAACTCTGACGATATCGGTGTCTTTGCGCGCCTGACCAACTCGTACTGCCTGGTGTCGATTGGCGGGTCCGAGAACTTTTACTCGGTGTTTGAGGCCGAGCTCGCGGACGTGATTCCCGTCGTGCACTGCTCGGTCGCCGGCACCCGCATTGTCGGCCGCCTGACTGCCGGCAATCGCCACGGCCTGCTGCTGCCCAACACCACGTCGGACCAGGAGCTGCAGCACCTGCGCAACTCGCTGCCCGATGCGGTGGCGGTGCAGCGCGTGGAGGAGCGTCTATCGGCGCTGGGCAACGTGATTGCCTGCAACGACTACGTGGCCCTCGTGCACCCGGACATTGATCGCGAGACCGAGGAGCTGATTGCCGACGTGCTCAAGGTCGAGGTGTTCCGTCACACGGTGGCCAACAACACGCTGGTCGGCAGCTACGCGGTGCTCTCGAACCAGGGCGGGCTTGTGCACCCGCGCACTACCGTGCAGGAGAAGGAGGAGCTCGCGTCGCTTCTTCAGGTGCCCCTTGTGGTTCGTTTCCCCTTTTATGTTCTTCTTTACTTTTTCGGGTTTTCACTGATGCATTAAAAACATAATAGGCAGGAACCATCAACCGCGGTTCGGACGTGCTCGGCGGCGGCCTGATTGTCAACGATTTTAGTGCCTTTGTCGGATACGCCACTACCGGTACCGAGCTTTCGGTGGTCGAGAGCGTCTTCAAGCTGCACGATGCCGGCGTTGGCCAGGCAACAACTGTCACTGACATGCGCAACGCCCTCCTCGATCAGCTCGTGTAACTAAAAAAAACAATGGAAAATATATAATTTTTTATCCTTTATCCTCAACTTCATTATTATGGTTATTGCTCTTGAGACGACTGCATCAGGGCGAGCTGGCGAGAGAACTTGGGCCAGTCTTCGTCGCGTCCGTGGAACGACTGTTTTGGGTAAAACGTATGAGCTGATTATCCAAATAAAATGAATAAGAAACAGGTCGTACCTCGGCAAGCTCAAATACGTGAATCTGCCCCGTCGCGCCGCCAACAGACACCCGGCGGCCGTCTTGCGAGAACGCCACCTTGTTGAGCGCCCGGTTGGACACATTGACGCGCGCCACGTACAGCTCCGTGTCCTCGTTGAGGTTCCACAGGTCCAGGTGGCCCGACCCGTCCACGGACGCAAACACCGCCGGGTGCGACGGCGACCACGCAACGTCAAACACGTAGTCGCCCGCCTCGAGGAACGAAAACAGGGGCCCGTGCGTTGCCATGGACGTGGAGCCGTTCGGGACTCCCGCCGCATTGGCGACCGGCAGCGCCGACGAAGCAGCGGCGGCGGCAGCGGCAGCAGCAGCCGTGGATCCTGACTGGCCCGGCGCCGTGGACGGCCGCCCCGCGCGCCACAGTTTGACCGTCCAGTCCACCGAGCTGGTGAGGAACAGGTCGGCGAACTCGCCGGATCCCGACCGGTGGAACGCGATGCCCGTGACGGTACCCGAGTGGCCAATGTACGCGTCGGTGACGCCGGCCTTGGACCCGGCGCGGTCGTACCGCGAGACGTGCAGCACGCTGCCGTGCTCGGTGCCGACCCACAGCGACGCGCTCTCGGTTCCGGGCGCCGCAAAGCACGTGATGCCGACCTCGGCCACCGCCGCGCCCAAGCTACCCATGGCGCCACCGTACCGTCCAAACGAGGCGGCGCTGCCCGCTCCCAGCTGCGAGGGCAAGCCAATGGGCATGGTGAGTTCCAGCACCTCCTGCGGCTGCGCAAGCATATCGAGCTGCCACGCGCACACGGTACCGTCCGAGCTCGCCGTAACTAGCTGGTGCGCCACCTCGCTGCCAATCAGGGCACTGCATGCCACCGGGTGCGTGTGGCCGCCAGCACTCAGCGGCGTCTTGAGGGCCGGGCCCATCGGGTGCACGACGCCCACAATCCCTGTAGCGGCCGCGTTGTTGTTGTGGGTGCTGCCATTTGTCATGGGCGCCGCGGCATTTGTCACGCGCGCCTTGCGCGTGTCCCAAATCACAATCTGACCCGAGTACGTGCCGCCAACAATCAAGTGAGGGTGGTAGTCGGAAAAGTGGGATGTCCGCACTTCGGACTGGCAAACCAGCACAAACTCGGGGCGCGACGAAATGAGCAGGTTCCATACGAGAACCAGTCCGTCCGAGTCAGTCGTCGGCAACGTGGATTTGGTGTACGCGGCGGCTACGAGTTCGGGGAACTATACTCATTTTTTTGCACCGGTCAATTGTCGATTTCGATCAAAGAAAAGGTGAACACGCACGCGAGGATTCCACGAGAGAGCAGAGACGGTGCGGCCCTTGGTCCACTGGTCATGCGCAAACGTGAATTGCAGTTTGGCCGGCGGCACGTCCACGTTTTGGCTATCCTCCTGAAGGTCAAAACACAACACAAGCCAAAAGAAAAGAAAAAAAAGAACGATACCTGACGACATCCTGCGAAATGGTGTAGTCGCGCAAGAAATCGAATGTTTCGGCAATCGTCAGCGCCTTTTCCATGGCGACGGCCGAGTGCTGCATAAAGTCATGGAACGGTTCCGACATGACAATGGCTCGCTTGATCTCGTCGGGCATCATCGGCGGCAGTTGCGGCGCCGGGGACACAGGTTGCGCAGTCTCGCCGCCCACGGGATCAGCGTCTGGGCGCTCTGCCGGGCGGAGATTCTCGTCATTGACCATCCCATCGTCGCCAACGACATCGACCTCCATGTCGGTCTGCATTTCCTTGCTGTAGTACACGCGCTCCTGTAAAAATTTTACATTTCCACATCAATGATTCAAGCCGTCAATGACTTTAACCAGAAAGGACAATGACTCCGTACCACGGGTGCCAGATCAATCAAGATGGCGTCGGTAGCTTGGAGCAAGAGGTTGGGTCTGTTGACATAAAATAAATCGTAAGGCAAGGACACTCCTTGGCCACATCGATCAAGGCCATCGGACGCACCTCGAAGGGTAGACAGGCGAGGGCGCATGCCCATCTGGTGCGGGCGACGCGGCGCCGCCGCGCTCGCTGACGGCAGGCGAGTTGGGAGTCGACGAGCCCTGGCCATGGCCACCAGACGAGACCGACGACGCGCTGCTGGCGACGACGCGGTCCGAGAGGAGCTTGGAGACGAGTGCGTCGACCTGGGCGCCCGTGGTGCGAGAGTTGGGGCGGTAGGATGGCGGCGGAGGGGTGGCGTCAAGTCCGCCTTTGGACGGCGAGACCGACGACGCCGCGGACGAGAACAGGGCACTGCGCTCCTCCCGCACTCGGCGCAGCTCGGCTAGTTTCTGGCGCTTGAGTTCCAGCGCTCGCTTACGTTCGTCAATGTCCATTTTTTTGGCTTTATGATTTGGTTTGATATAGGAAAAAAGAAATGCATGCAAATCACAAGTCATCAAACAGGGACTCTGCCGCCGCTGCTGGCTTCCTGACCCCGCCGCTGCTGGCCTTGAGAGGCATCACCGAGCTAGGCGCTGGTTGCTGCGACGAGTTACCTGCGCGATTCGATCGAGACCCGGCGGCGGCGGAGGTACTTGCACCTGCTACTGCCACGGCCCCCGACGCTGCTGTTGCTGTGGCCACCGGCGCTACCGCCGCTGTCGTCGATGCAGCAGCAGGAGGATTGTACGGCGCCGGCGTGGCGAATTGGAACGCGACCTTCCCGCGCTTGGACAGCGGCACAAACGCGGAATCGCTCAACAGCGGCTGCGTGGCGGCGGAAGCGCTGTCCAGCGTAGGAGCACCACCCGTCGCCACATTCTTGGACAGCTGCAACCCGGCCACGGCCGTGCTCTGCCGTTCCGCCGCACTGTACACGCCGCCGGCGGCCACCACCGCGTCCCGCTGCGCGCGCGCCTCTTGGAGCAATACCCGACCATCGGCGCGGTCGGTAGCGCTGATCTCGTCCCCGTCGTCGCTGGCAATGTATGACGTGTCCATCCCGAAACACTGGAAGATCCGGCTCTGGACGTTGAGTACCGTCACCGCACACAGAATCACCAGCGTGATCGGGACCCAGTCGTTAAACCCTTCGCCCAGCAAGGGAACGAGGTTCACGGTGCCCATCACCTGCGAAAAAACCAGCTTTTCGGCATTGGCCAGATTGGTGAAGTTCCAGCACATGGGGAACGTGAACCGGGTCATTTGCGCGGCAAAAAACAGCATGGACGGAATGCGCGTGTGGTGGTTCGGGGCAAGCTGGTGGATCGAAAACACTTTGAGTGACAGGAGTGGGACAAACGCGCACACGGTCATGTACACGACCGCGCACAGGCATACGGCCTGCAGGGCCGTGTACGAGTTGGTGCGCATGACAAGAGCGAGCACCGATAGACCCATGTTCATGGTCACCTCGGACCAGAGAATCGCAAGCGATAGGATCCCGCACAGCACCGCTGCGGTTTGGAGGACCACTGCGCGTAAGTGCATGTACCAAACAAACTCGAACCGTTGCCGCCAGTCGGACCGGTAGCGCCCGACCACATGGAAGCGGCGGTCCGTGTTTTCCTCATTATCCAAAATGTCCTGATAAAAGTGTGCGCGAACAATGAGCGAGTCCCATTGGCTTTTTTTTTTTTGATCATTTTGTTGGGTGTCAGCGTCAGCGAGATCCAGGAATATGAAATGCAAGACGCACAATTTTTCGCGGTCGTGGACAAGCCGTGCGCGCTTGAGACTCCGGTGGAGCTGCTGAAGGTCTTTGAGGGTCATGGAAGTAGTTGAACTGCTGCCATTGGCAGCCTGCGATGATGACGTCCCGTTAGAAGCTCCGTTCCCGACCCTCGTGAACCAGTTGGCAATGCTCGAGAACCCGGTTGCGCCCGCCTGCGCGTTGGCCATGGCAAGGTGCTCTGGTGGGCATTCCCGAAGCAGCATATCCACAAACACCCGCACCTGATCGGCGGGGGCCACGGCGCGATCGAGGCTGGCGATTTCCTTGTACACGGCGTCTAACTCGCGCGTCGCTTGCACCAGCGAGTCCTTGCGGTGCGGCGCGCGGTATTCCAGAATCGAGAGCGCGCGGCGGAAATTGGCCGCATTCCACAGCTCGCGCGGAACGTCCACGAGGCCGTACGACAGGCAGAGAATCAGTAAAATAAGCCCGTAGGCGTTGGATAGGGCCATTCCGATGCCTTTGAGGGCTTTACTATTCATTTTTTTTTTTTTTTTGGCAGGATCGGATCAGTCAAAAAAAAATGCAGTGGATGAGTGAAGAATTTTCGTACAAGTCAGGCGGTCCATTCACGACGGTAATGTAGGCAAGGGCCAGGAGAGCAAGCACCGCAATGACGCCGTAATACCAGGCATTGTAGTGCAAAGATTTGCGGAGCGACTGGCGGAACGTGAAGCCGCCCGAGTCGCAGTATGACTGGAGGATTGGGATGGCAAACCAGGTGACGCAGAACAGCGTCCAGTAGATGGACTGCCAGATCGACTGCAAGATGGCCGGCGAGAGGTACAGGGACGGCGGAATGCACTGGGACTCAGTCGCATCGGGAGCCGTGGTGGCCTCGGACAGCAGGCAGGCGCGGTACGACGAGGACGACAGATCCAGGGGCAGGAAGTACAGGATCGACAGTGGACCCGCCCAACCAAGCGCAACGACCGGGAGCATGAACTTGTTGGAGGAGCGCAGGTCGGCCAAGTGGTAGGTGGAGGTGCATGCGATGGACACCACCACCGCCCATCCGATGATGATCCACGGTGCGCCCACGGTGGTGCTGACGAGGGTGTCGTTCATTTTTGATTGATAAAAATTAATTGAGAACGTCGCCGCTCTTTGCGCTACCTTACCTCCTCCTCACCGAGTATTACGCAGAGACCCGCGCACACACGTAAACGCACACCACACCTTTCCTTCTTGTGCAACGGACAGTCCGGACAGTCCGGGCCAATAAAGGATCGCTCGATCTGACTCCCCGTAAATTTTCTTCTCTCTTTCTTTTGGCACACAGTTGTACTCACGCGCACCTGCCAAATAAAGAAAAGAAAGAAATGCTCCCGACCAACCTGAATCCCGCTGTCGCTGCGCCCCACGCTGCAGAGGTGGCACAGGTCGCAGACAACCCCAATGCAGTACCAACAACGACAACCACAACCACACCAACCGCGACTGGGTCGGCCACCAGTACCCCGCCGGGCGGCCGCACGCTCAATGTCGACGACGCCTTGACGTACCTTGAGAACGTGCGCACGCAGTTCACTGACCGGCCCGACGTGTACACGCGGTTCCTGGACATCATGCGCGAGTTCAAGTCGCTGGACATCTCGACAACGCAGGTGATTGGCCGCGTGTCGACGCTCTTCAAGAACTTCCCGCACCTCATCACCGGCTTCAACACCTTTCTGCCGATCGGGTACAGCATCCACCTGACCCACGACCCGGAGTTCCCGGTGCGGGTCATCACCCCCGACGGCGAGCACCTGCCCCCGGCCGGCCCGCATTCGCCTGTGCCCCTGACGCTGTCCCCATCGTCGTCTACCTCGGCTCCAGCTCTGATCCCTGCTCCTGCTGCTGCTGCTCCTGTTTCTGATTTGGGTAGTGGTGCTACTGGTCAGCCTCCTGCCCCCGATCAGCAGCCGCCATCAGTCCCTGTGGCCACACAGCCGATCCAGCCGCCCCAAATCGTGCAGCAACCACAGCAACCACAGCAACCACAGCAACCACAGCAGCAGCAGTTTCAGCAGGTGTTGTTGCCGAGACCCACGACCAGTGCGCCAGTGGTCCCTGCTCCGGCTGCGACTCCTGCGACTCAGCCACACATTCAGCCGACATCTTCAGTGCCAATGACGACGGCGTCGACGGCAAGCGCAGGCACGACCGCGGCCCCCTTTGCCCCTGCTGCTATTGTTGCGGCAGCGGCAGCTGCTTCGGCGGCGCCTCTGGCTCCGGGACAGCCCGCAACTGCTTCAGGACCGGCGTCGCACCCGCCGATCGGCACCATCCCGCGGCCACACGCCACCGAGACCCTGCCCTCAGAGATGACATCTGCTGCCGGACACCTCCATCCTTCATCACTTCCTCCTGTCCCCCTTCCTCCGGCAGCTGCTGGCTCCCACCTCCCGCCCTACCTTTCCGTGTCTCACGTTTCGCAGGTGGCTGGTAGTCCCCCCCCCGCCATTGCTGCACCTGCTGCCCCCGTTGCCGGCGCTGCACCAGAGAGCGGAGACCAGTCAGGACCAGCCGGACCGGCTGACTTTTCGTCGGCGATCTCGTTCGTGACCAAATTGAAGGTATTTTTTTACTCAATTTTTTATTTGGAAACGTCATCTCATCCAACACCCTCCCCAAAAAAAAAAAAAAAAAAGGATCACTTTTACGACCGACCCGAGATCTACCGGAATTTCTTGAGCATTTTAACCAACTACCAGCAAGAAGCCCGCCCTGTTGCCGAGGTACATATGATCTGAAATGCGGCGCCTCCCTCAGTTATGTTAACATTTCTAATGAATTGCTGCGACAGGTCAACGAGGAAGTCCACCGATTGCTCCATGACGCCCCCGACCTGATGGAAGAGTTCCAGCAGTTCCTCCCCATGGTGAGCGGAGGCATGCCAACCGAACCCCACGGAGATGCAGCTGCAGCAGCGGCGGCAGCAGCAGCAGCAGCGGCCTCGGCAGCGCCAGGATATGGGCCGCAGGGACAGCGGGCTGCCGCGACCAGTGGAGCGATGGTGGTGGAAGGCACAAACCCCTCGCGCAAGCGCAAAGCCGACGAGCGCGCATCTGGCATTACATTGCCGCCTGCCAAGCGCCGCAACCGCGACACGGGCGGCATGGCCACCGTAGCGACAGGCCCCACTCTCTTCACGTCAATCGCCCGGCCGTGCGGCGAAATCGAGCTCTTTGAGCAGGTCAAACTCCGCGTCAACGACCAAGTCGTCTACGCCGAGTTCCTGCGCCTCGTCCGCCAGTACGCCGAAAACGTCATCAGCCACGAAAAGTTTTTGGAACAAGTCGGCAACTTCATGTCCAAAAACGCCCCCGATTTGTGGGCCAGCTTCCAAGACCTGTTTAGCCCCAAGGTCGAGGATCCGCGCCTGGCGTCACCCCACCCGCTTCTCACGCTGGCCGACGAGATCAAGCACTTTGACCCCAAGCAAGTGCCCGTCGACGCCCACGGCTCTGCTTGCCAGCGGGGCGACCTTCGCTTGATCAACGAGGACCTGACGATCGGGCCCACGTATCGTCGACTGATCCCGACCGACCCCGCCGGGTCCTGCACTGGCCGCGACGCGCTCTGCCACTCGGTTCTCAACGACGAGTACCTCTCGCACCCGATGCTGACCAACTCGGCCAACGGCCGCCCGAACCCGTCGCTTGAAAAGATGTTCCAGACCGAAGAGCTCCGGTACGAGTTTGATATCAACATTGCCGCCAACCAAACGTGCATTGAGCTGCTGGAACCCATTGCCCGCCACTTGCTCGGCATGTCCGAGGCCGAGCGGCGGTCGTTCATGCTTCCCGATACGCTGGGCTCCAGCCACCCGACGGTGCTGCGCCGCGTCGTCCGCAACCTCTATGGCGACAGCGCGCCGCAAGTGTTTGAGTCACTGCGCATGGCACCGCACGCCGCGGTGCCCATTTTGCTGAAACGGCTGAAGCAAAAGGACGAGGAGTGGCAACGCCAGCGCCGCGAGCTCAACAAGGTGTGGCGCGAGACCGAGGCCCAGAACTTTTACAAGGCGCTCGACTACCAGACCCCGACGCAGGTCCGCGGCGCCGACAAGAAGATGAATGTGCTTCGGTACTTGGCCGAGATTGAGGAGGCGCGCGAGAACGCCGTGTCGCATGCGCAGCCTGTTTCCGCTTACCACCTCAAGTTCACCATGTGGGATCGCGATATCTTGGCCGATCTCTTTGCGCTTTTGAGCGACTTGGGCGAGCACCTCCAGTCCCCGTTCGGCAAGATTCGGCCGTTTTTGGAAACTTTCTTCTTTGCCGATCGCGTTGCAGCCGCTGCAGCTGCAGCGGCTGCTGCTGCTTCTGCTGCCACATCGTCTGCTTCCAACGCCGCCGACTCGGGGGCCAATTCGGCATCACAGTTCAATGGCGGTGTTGGCGGCACCAATGGCGCGGCCGCAGGTGGCTCTGGCGCTGCATCTCGCCGCCGAGCGGGACGCCGAGGTGGGGCCAATGATGCGCATTCCATGGGACGGCCGACGATGCGGCCGTCGTCGCTGTCGACCTGCTTCGTCAACAACCAGCTGTACGTGGTCATTCGGCTGGTGGAGGCGCTCTACTCGCGGCTCGAGGCCACCAAGAAGCAGTGCGAGGATATGGCCGTTGACGAGCGCGCGCTCTACCACCGCAACCCGCATGCCATCAAGCTCGGCAACGCGCCGCTGGACGAGGAACTCGAGGAGGCGATTCTTCAAGGTCCCGCGCACTACTACCCGGCGATTCTGCGCATCATCCGCGAGCAAGTAGCAGGGCAATTGGACTCGACCCGGTGCGAGGAGCCGCTGCGGATGATGCTGCGCGCGCAAGCGCACCAGGTGCTCGGCATCGAAAAATACTTCAAGGAGCTGCTGAAGCAGGTGCGCGACACCGCCGCCGACCGCACGTCCATGGAACTGGTCAAGCAGTGCTCGCCCGCGGCCATGCAGCGGTCGATCGCCGCCGCCGTCAACCAAGGGATGCAGCGCCACCTCACGTTCCACGTGGAAACGCTCACCCGACTTCGCGCCGAAGAGACCATGGGGCCCGCACTCGAAAACTTGTCCGTGTTTGGTAACCACAAGGACCACCTGTACCGCATTGTCCTGTACTTGCCGAGCCAGCCGGACGGGCCGTCGTTGCTGACCATGCAGCTGTTGGCAGATAACGACTTTATCAACATCAGCGAGCAGAAATGGTCCAACTATGTCCGGTACCTGTTGAGCGGATCGATGGATCCGTTCAGCGACGAGAGCGGGGCAGTGCCGCCTCCACCGGCAATCCCGTCTGCAGCAGCCATGTCCGCGACCGATGCGCACGCTTCCTCCTCGCGCTCTATGGCGGCAGCACCAGCACACTCCAAGCACGTTCCGTTCCTCCGTCGCAACATCTTCCGCGTGGTGTTGCTGGCGGCTCCGAACCAAGATATCGAAGAGTACCACGGACTCGGCGCCGACGTGGCCATGCACAATGGCCTGGAACTCAAGATCTGCGTCAACACGTACCGGCTGTTTTTCGTCGCGTGCACCGAGGATCACTTGACGCGCCATCGGCCCAAGCCGCCGCTCGCGAACACCAAGGCTCAGACGACCCGCGCGCACCGGCTGTCGGTTCTGCAAGGTTTGCTCGACTCCAAAATGGACAAATAAATGAATATATTATTTTTAAGGTTATTTCATATACCCCTTGGTATTCACTATTTTAAATACATTTCCCGAATCATGTCGGATCACGATGAATCGCAGAGCATCCACCCGGATCACATAACCCAAGGCGTGTGCGACGACGAGCTTCCCGACGCGCTCCCCCTGACCGAGCTGGGTAGCGGATCGCGGGCCGCCGCCGAAGCGCGCAAATTCGCATCCAACCCAAACCTATTGCACTCGTCGTCGGGGATCCTGGGATCCGAGAATGGATCGTTGACACCATCGTCTTCAAGCGCTGGTTCTGGTTCTGGGACTCCGCTGTCCAATTCGTCGTCGTGCATTGCTAGTAATGAGGATCTTGTGCTTGGAGCTACAACGACAACGGCGCTGGCTGGGCAACCTTCGCATAGGAAACTGGCTACTAATGAAATTACGGGCGCTATTGCTGCTGGATTATCTGGTCGTGGGTCAGAGGGCGCGCTCTTGGAGTCCGGGGGGAGTGGGTCCCGGTCAGTGTTGGCTGCACAGCAGCAGCACCGCCAGCAGCTACAACGACAGACGCCAGGTTCACTCGCGCCGGTCCGCCCGCCGTCCAGCCGGATCACAGCAAGCACCACCACCGACCGCCGCCGCGCCTCGCTTGCCACCGGACCCAGTAGTACGGCCGGCGCCCGCCGGTACTCGAGCACGCACGAGCTGATGCAAAAGCCGCCACCCACCAAACAAAACGGTTCCAGTCTGCGGCTCGCCACCGTGAAAAAAACCGCCCGCCCACTGGCCAACAGCTCGCATGTTCTTGGCGGCGGCGGAGTTGACCCGGCGAGCCCGATGCGTGCCGCCGGGTCGTACCTTTCGGACATTGACGCGGCGCTGCTGGATGCGGAACGAAGCTTGCGCACACAGCGGACGACTGGAGCGGGGGCGAGTTTGCCGCCGCTTCTGGGTGGTGCCACAGTGACATCGGGAGCGCCGCGCCGACTCAATGGGCTCACTCCCAATACAAACGAAGGGATGCCGCCGCCAGGGGCCGCCACTGGTAGCAGCAATGATCTCACTGCGCGCTTGAGTCACCCGACCGAGGCGTTCAAGGCGCGCATGGACGCCATCAATACGCGCAAGCTGCGGTTCATTCAGGAATCGACGCAGCAGCAGTTGCAACAGCAGTCCAATGGCGCTGCCATTGCGCCAGCAGCTACGACCACGAGCAAGGCAACCGAGGTGACTGCCCGGCTGTACCCTGCTGCAGCATCAGTCCACAGGCCATCTCTCGCATCCGCGGCGGCACCCTCGCAGCCGACTCGCCCATCCAGGCCGCTGCCGGGAACTGACAACGCGACCAAGAAAAAGTCTCCCCGCAAAAGGGCGGGAGGCATGGAATTCTTTGAAGTTGCAGGTACCGAGCCCGGACTGCCCGAAGCTCCAAAGGCGGTGGCCCCACCCAAGGCAAGAGTTGGTGGATATGCCGGCGATCTCCCGTTGCGCGACGGGCAACTACATACCGTCAAGGCTGCATCGATGGGGAACCTGATGCTCTTGAAATGAGTACGGTGCGGAGGAGGGAACCATGGTTGTTGGTTGGTGCTCATTTTGTATTTCCATTTTGCTGTACTCGATCCGTGCATTCTTATATACAATAGTTACTTTGAGGGAGACTGAGACGCGGCCGACATCCAGGCCGGACATCCCTCGAGATCATAGCCCTTGCCTTGGTTCTTGGCGAGGAGCTGGTCATTGCAGCACTTGACAAACCGGGCTCGCAGCCGCGCGCACTCGGGGTGTTCTTCGTTCCCACGTTTCTGGATGCAGCCGGACAGAGCGCAGACGATTTGGGCACAGACTGCCAACGGCATTTTGTTGTTGTTTTGTCTTTACCAACACTCTTTGTCGTGAGTAAGCTCATAACACGTCCGCACTCCTCGCGACACGATACGAGGCCTTGAATACAATACCGATAGCTTATAATTCTTGAAAAAAAAAATATGAGTTACCGTGGAAGAGGACGCGGCGGCCGCGGCCGTTTCTCGCAGCAGCACGGTCCAGGCCCATCGGCGACCTCGCCCCAGCACCACCAGAGCCAGCGCCAACAGATTGAGCATCTCGATAACCGCACCATTCAGGAGCGCCGTGACCGCGAGCGGCCGTCGCGCACGCTGTTTATCCGCAACCTCCCCTTCAGCATGCCCGTGTCAGAGCTGCGCACCCGGTGCGAGGCGTTTGGCGATGTGGCCGACATTTGCGATCTGTCTGGCCGCCGCGGTATTGCGTTTGTCACCTACTACGATATCCGGAGCTCCGAGCGGGCGCTGACCGGTATCAAGGCCACCGAGTTCTTTGGCCGCAGCTTGGACGTGCACTACAGTCTCCCGCGCGAGGCCATCAACCCGCAAACCCCCTGCAAGGTCTCGGACAACCAGGGCACGCTGTTTCTCATCTTGCACCCGGGCGACGCCGCCAACGCGGTGTTGGACGACGACATTTACGCCAAGTTTGCCCCCTTTGGAGAGATTGTGCAAGTGTCGCGCATGAACACCTCGGCAGCGCACCGGTTCGTGGAGTACTTTGACAGTCGCGCTGGTGTGGCCGCCCAGAAAGAAATGAACGGGACGGAACTAAAAGGGTGCACGCTGACCGTCCAGCTCAGCTGGGACAAGAACACCAAGGAGGCCGCGTACCTCGGTGCTGGTGCTGGTCAGCGTGGGGGAGGCCGTTCGCGCTCCCGCTCGCGCTCCCGCTCCCCTCACTCTCATTCGGCATCCTCTTCGTCGCAGCGTCCGCGGTCGGCGTCACGGGATCGGCGACATGATGGCAGCAGCAGCAGCCGCAGGCACTCTCGCGAGCGAGACCAGCAGTACCGTCCCCAGTCAGACTACTCTTCCTCGCGAGACCGTGACGCCCGCGGCCGCGGTGGGGACAGTGACCGCGATCGTCACCGAGGCCGGTCCCGCCAGGAGGATTGGGACCGCGACAGGGGCCGCGACAGAGACCGTCCCCGCCGTCACGGCCGCTCGCGGTCTCCCCCGCAAGGTAGTGGCAGCAGCAGTGGCGGACGCCGCGACGGTTCCGGAGCGACGCCTTGGGGTTATACTTCCACTCCGTCCTCGTCGGCAAGTGCCACCATGTCTGCGACCGATGCCCAGAGCTTGCTGCTCTCATTGACGGGCCAGCCTGCTGCTGCCACTGCTCCCGCCTTGAGACAGCCCCAGCCGCCGCCTTCTTATCAGAGCGGTCCGAACCCAGCAGCCGCCCAGCTTCACCACCACTTCCAAATGCAGCAACAGCAGCATCAGCAACAGCAATCCACCGCCACCGCCACCGCCAACGCCAACGCGATGGCCATGCTCATGGGTCTCATTTCGGCCGCGTCGTCCCAGCAGTCGCAGCAGCACTCGCCCATGCCTGGCGGCTCCGCTGCTGCCCAGCCGCCGCCGCCTCTGTCCATGCAAAGCAATCCGCTTGCCGCGTTGATGAGCATTCCGGGAATGATGTCCAGTTTTGGATTCGCGCCACCGCCCGGTCCTGCTGCTGCCGCTGGGGGTCCTGCTGGCGCGCTCCCGCATTATGGTGCGGTGCCTCACCACCACATGCCTCAGTACGCGCCGCCGTCGCTGGTGATGCAAGGGCAAGGGCCGGGACAACAGCCGCCCACCATGATGGTGCCGCAATACACGCCTCTTCCACCGCTGCACGCGGGAAGCAGCATGGCGCCCATGATGCCGGGAATGCTCACGACATCATTGGCAGGACAGCCGCAGCCGCCGAGCATGGCTTCCTGGAGTGGATACGCTGCATCGTCCGCGCCACCACCGGGACCTTTTGGCATGCCCGATCAGCAGGTCCATGGAGCGCACTCAATGGGCCCGCCACCGATGCCGTCTTCGTCATCGGCCACCACCTCTGTACCGTCGCAGCCGGACCAGATTGTGGCGCAGATGCAAGCGTTCTTGAAGGGGTCGGCAGCGTCGTCTGCAGCTCCCAACGGCAGCAACGGGTCCTCCTCGGCCCCTTGAGCATTTTTTTTTTTTTTTTTTGAGTCTTTTAATTTAATATATTTTGTGAGAGTAGCGTGTTACATGATCGGGCTCCGCTGAAGTGCGGGTTCCCAGGTGCACGAGGAGCGACGGTTTCGTTTTGCGCACGTACGACACGAGCCGGTTGAATTTGGACTCTTCCTGGTCCAGTTGTGTCTATTGGATCTAAAAACTGTAAATATGGCGCGGTCTCGTGAAAAAATAGCTTCGGCGTACCCGAAGCAGGTTCAAGTACTCTCTGTAATCATTTGGTTGACCATACGTGACCCCAATCCGGAGCACTTCGACCATCCGAGCCTTGGCTCTTTCTAACACGACCAACACGAAATCGTGCCCACGGGGAACTGCCATCCCGCCGGACTTTCCGTCCAGAATCGCTCGCAGCGCCTGGGTTCCTTTTAAGGCCGGATCCGTTGGCTCGATCGCCAATTGGAATCTAAAAGACACAAAAAATATCAGATCCATACATCTCGAACGTCAATAAGAGAACATCCACGCACACATCTGACCACGTGCAAAACCGATCCAAGTGTCCAGGAACGCCTCCAAGTGCTTCGTCTGCCAAAAACCCAATGGCGCTTGGATCGGTCCAGCGGCTGGCGAGTAGCGTTTTCCATCGGTAGCGCGTGATGAGCTCGCTCGCTAGGAGCAGGTCGGGGTTGCGTGGATCGGTGATGGTAATTTTGTACGCCAGATCTGTTGATGAGTCCGTCGCCCCGGAGGAGGAGGAGGACGCGACTAGGTGCAGGTGTAAAGCGAATTCGGTTGATCCGCCGCTTTTATTGTTGGTGGTGGTGGCGGTGACGATGGGAGATGGAATGGATATGTCGTACTTGGCAATGTTATGCGCTGTTATCCTTTTTATCGTCAGCTAATGTACATTCCGTAAAATAGAAACGAATGTACCGGAATGCATGTCAGTTCCACGTTCTTGCACTGGCGCTGGACCAGAACTGGAGGAGCCGCGCTCTGAGGATTGCTCGTCGTGTGCTGCGCTGGAACGAAGGGCATCTAACGTGAGGCGTGCCCATTTGGACGCCACGGGAGGGCCGGGCTGGCGCGTAGGCACTCGATCCGTGGGAGCGAATCCGTTGGTCGCCGCCAACAGCATGGGTGCACGGATCCCAATGACACGCACGAGCTCATTGGTCTGAGCATAAACTTGTTGCAACTGGGTCTATCCTCGGACGAGTTAAGGGAAGGAACCTAAAAAGGTAAATACAAGCCATATACCCTGGTCGAAATGCACTGCGCAATCATTTCCTGCCGTTTCTCCTTGTGGCACGCCGCGCGCAAATGAAGCGACAGTAACCGAACTTGCCGATCCCCGACCGCGTGCCGCGTCACGAAATCCAGCGTGCACTGCTGCTCTCGATCGTGCAAGATCACATGTGCCATGGCAGTGGCAGGAACCGCGAGAGCGTCCCCGATCAAGTTCTCGATAACGGCCTGGAGCGGGTCCACAGTTTGGGTCGCGTCGAGTCCGAGACTGGCGTGCGCTCCACAGGGGCCATAGCATATGGTGCGGAGCGAAAAGGGAGTGAGCATCACGCTGTAGCTGTGGAATGCACCACCACTTATGTGCCAGGATAGGTGCAGGGTCGGCGGTGTGTATTGCTGTCACATTACATATCGCGGTTAACTATATGATCCTTGTTGTAGTTTGCGGTGGTGAATAAGTCGAAAATACCAGAGTCTGTGGGGTGCCCACTGCTGTGATCCACGACAGGGTGACATTTCCAGTACATGGCTCTGTTGTTCGGTAGCCTCCAATGTGGGCAAATTCGTGAATTGTAACCGGGAATGACCAGGTGCGTTGCTTTGGAGTTGCTAATAAACGAGTTTCCCATTAATCAGCAAGAAAGAAAGAGAGAAGTAAGCATATACGGACGAGGGAGATTCTTCTCTGCAATATAGCGATTCAAAGTGTCGCGGGACTGGGTGAGGGTAACTTGGATGTCATGTTCCAGCTGTCGGCGCGACTTGGTGCTGCTGCTGTCGCGATTCATTCGATTATGGGAAAAAATTGGGAAAGAGCGAACAATTCATTTACACGTGAGCTCCAGAATCTCCCGACGCACGCCCCCCGTGACGACCGTGTATACGATCCGGGCCTTCAACACGCCACGATCCACCACCAAGTCTACGAAATCCGATAACGACCCGCCCACGCCAAAGTACACGCTTTTGGCGGCCACCAGGGCGACTCCACCGGGCGCCAGCCGCGACTCAATGACGGCCAGCAGTGGCGGCGTGGACGACAGCTCGTAAATGGTCTCGGAGGTCATGATCAGGTCGTACTGCGGGAGCAGCTGCAGGTCATCGCCGGTGGCGTCGCCAGCAACCATGTGCGACCAGTCGCCGCTGACAAAGTTGACCCAGCCGGGCATGTCGGCCCAGTCCAAGTTGGCTTCGTACGTCAATCTCTCGTCCATGTCGCCGACGGGCGACGCGGCCAGAAGCACGTTGGGGGCCGTGACGAGATCGAGCACTTGCGGGTTGTAGTCCTGCAGGGTCAGCCTCTGGATCGGGACGTGGGCGGACACTAGGGCGAGCGACGGCAACGCCGATCCGCACCCGAGCTCGAGGATACGCAAACCACTCCCATTGTTCGCCGCCGGTAGTAATGTGGTCACGGCCGAGGCAATCCACTTGGCAAGGTCGCTGGCGCACTCCCAGGTCTTGAGGCCGCCCTCGAACACGCCCTTCTCCAGGTCGCTGGCGCCAAAGACCGAGTCGTGGATGGCCGCGTGGTCGTCTTGGTCCTCGTCGTCTCCATTGGGCAGGGGATCGCGCGATGCAACGGCAAACTTCACATCTGCAAAGTGGCGGCGCCGGACGGGCGCGGGAAGGGGTGGGGACGTGAGTTCGGGGACAATCTCGGCCACCAGGAGCACGGGACCGG
Organism: Blastocladiella britannica; assembly: GCA_025349905.2. NCBI lineage: Eukaryota > Fungi > Blastocladiomycota > Blastocladiomycetes > Blastocladiales > Blastocladiaceae > Blastocladiella > Blastocladiella britannica. The sequence goes on from MU624631.1 coordinate 25,386, forward strand.
CGCTGGGTGGGGTGTAGGGACGGGCGGGGCGGATGGGTCGGTCGGCGACGGGCGCCAGCTGTGCTGCGCGTGGGAGCTGTGTCTCATCAGTGCCCTCCTGGGTGGTGGCCTGGGGTACGGCGGCGTCAACGAAATTGAAGAACATGTGATGTGATGATGAGGTGGTTGTTGTCTTAGAATTTTTTTTATACTTGGCAAAGAGTTGAAATCTCACTGGCGGTCTCAAAATAAATGGAGGAACTCATCCACATCTCGCTGTGCCAAGAGGACGCGCCCGTTTCGGCCCGTGCCCTTGCTGCCGCCGCCGGTGTCACCCTGCCTGCCGCTCAGCGGTGCGCTTTTCATTTCATTTTGTCTTTCTTTTTCAAGCGCATACTAACGGAATGAAAACCAGCCTTCTGTCCGCGTACCTGGCCGCCCACCCAGACACGGCCGTCCCCTACTATGCCGTTTCCCTCATTGTGTTGCCCACGCCCGCGTCCGCATACCGCGATGCTGTCGATCGGCGCCTTGTCCTAGCCACCACCGCGGAACTGAATGGTTTTTTTTTTCTATTGATTGGCCCCTTTGGGCATCCGTTTCCCCCTAACCGCCACCTGTAACATAGCCTTGAAAGCTCTGCCCGAGTCTGCCGTCCGCGTCTGCTCCTCGCAATTGGTCGCTCTCTCTCGTAAAGGCATTGAGATTGTGCGGTCCCTCTCATTTTCACTTTCCCGCCTTGAGATTCTCATTACAACGGATTGACCTTCAGGATCGCCGCGTCATCTCGACCCTATTGTCCACTGCCGCATCCCACGAATCGATTCTGTCCGTTTTTGTCCATTTTCTTAACCTTGATCGATATGCTAACGCCGGTTGATTGATAGGAGTACCCCTCGCATTATTAACCCAGCGATCAGGTATGGACGCACTGCCACCGTTACCGGCAAGCATTTGCCTGCTGCTGCTGCTGCTCCTTTGAAGCAGGCGGCTGTGAAGCCGACAGCTGCACCCAAAATGGCCGCGCCCGCTGCTCCTCCGCCGGCTGCGGCTGCACCTACCCCCTCTCGTCCAACGCGCGCCCAGTCTTTCTTCGGCCCCTCCTCTTCCACGTCTTCGTCTGCCGCAAAGCGAGCACCCGCTGTTGCCGCCCCAAAGCCCGCTCCTCCGGCGCCTTCAATGGCGGCCGCTGCTGCCGCACTCAAACTAACAGCAGTGGCGACGCCAGTGGCGGCGGCCGCACCGCTTCCATCCAAATCGGTGGGCATTTCCAAGGCGGCGTTGGCTCCCGCGGGCTCCGGATCCGCGGCGCGTAGCGACCAGTCGTCGTCGCTCTTTGCGCATATCCCCGACAATTACATCGTGCCCAAGAAACGGCTTCGCATCGGCGATGACGATGAGGACGATGACGGCGCTCTTGACGAGCAACAAAGGGATGAGTCCACCACCAGCAGCAGCAGCATCTCGGCGAGACCCATTGCGTCGTCGCTGGACGCCATTTTCGATGTGCCTGCCGCATCGGAGCGGCTCAACACGGATACCCACCTTGCTGGTTCTTCTGGGGATGCCATGACAGCGGACGACACCAAGCAGCCCATGCACCAAGACGAGCAACCCAGTGCCAGCACCAGCGATCCCCAGCCCCGTCGCCGCATTCGCCGCAAAGTGAAAAAGGCGCGCACGTACATTGACGAGCGCGGCCGGCTGTGCACCGAGGACGTGGTCATGTCGGAATCGTGTTCTGAGGGCGAGGGGCCGTCTTCAGCGCCGATGCCGCCGCCGCCGGTGGTGGTGGGTGCGGCCACTGCTCCCGTCGTCCGGGTGCGGGCACCCACGCCCACCGCCACCGCCACCGCCGCGTCCAGTGGTGGTGGGGAAAGCAGCAACAAGACGGCGGCTGCGACTTCACAGCGGCAGTCGGCGGCCGCCAAAAAGAAGGCCGCGGCGGCCTCTCAGCCGTCGGTGCTCAATTTTTTCGGGAAAAAAAAATAAAATGGATGGAGGGGTAAATCTAATTGGATGGCACTGCAACGATACAAGAATGGGAAGGCACAGAAAAGAAAAGGGACAAGCATAGCCGATTACAAGTAGTGAGCGTACGGGTCGGAGGCCGTCCGCTTCCGTCCCAGCGTGGCAAAGAACGTGTTCCACTCAAAGAACAGCGACTTGCGCGCTCCAAAGATAACGAACAGCAAGAGGCCGGCCATCGACACAATGATATCGGTGACCATGGTCAGCCAGTAGGGCGGCAAGTTGGAAGCCGCGGCGGCCGCGCACTTGTCCTGGCCGTTGCGCTCGATCATGGTGCACACGACCCACTCCTTGAACCATTGCTCGGACCCGTCGATCTGGAGCTTGGACGCCTCGAACTTGTAGAACAGGAAGAACACGATGAACCTAATTTTTTGGGGGTTGTTGTCAGCGGCCGAGGCGAAAAAGAAATAAAGTAAAAAGAAGAACGGACGTGACAATCAGCTGCATGGCCAACAGAAGCGGGCGCCACTGCACGCGCACTGCCTGCACCGCGTGCTTGGCCCGGCGCACGCCCCCCGACCCCTGCGCCGTGGACCCCATCGACCGGCCCGGGTACGATGCGTTCGGTCCGTGCGACGACTGCCCACCGCCACCGTACGGATCACTCGATTTCCCGTTGCGCGACGCCGACTGCGACACCGTGGCCGAGTTGTCCATCGACACCGAGTCCATGAACGACGTGCGAGCAATCGACCAGAACGTCCAGCAGTGCAGGATGGTCGCAATTCCAATCAACCCGGCCAGCGGGTAAAAGAAGAAGTCGGAGCTGCGGTCCGCCGACAAAAAGCACGTGGCGCCGGCATTGTACTCGATGGCACTGGTCAGGTACCCCGCGATCGTGAACACCAGCGGCCACACCCAGCAGAACAGCGAGGTGACGTGGAAGTGGCGTTCGAGGAAGTTGGACCGCCAGACCGCCGACAAGTGCAAGTTGAGCACCAAGTACACCGCCCAGACGATCGTGAGGTGGGCAAAGAAGATCTATTGAGTACGTTTCAAGTTAGCTCTTTTTGTTTTCTGGCAAATAGAAAAAATAAAAATATAAAAAAAAGAAACGGCATACCAAGAGCGTGCCCTGAATGGTGCACTGCTGGTTGGTAGTGAACCGTGCTTCCAAGAATGGCGACAGGCCATCGGCCTGGGTGGGGTCGGTCGCGCGCTGGATCTGCAGCGGGTTCGGGAACGACATCCAGATACTGCCCATCCACAGGGTCATGCCGAACGCAAAGAACAGCACAATGATGGCCGGGTGCTTGCGCTTGTTGGGGAGCACCAGGTACGACAGGAACACAAACAGCGCCGCAATCGACGACACAGCGCGCATGTACACCGACAGCTGGTTGGCGAAATCCACTTGGCCCGTTTGGTAAAACAGGGGCATCTTTAACATTTTTGGGGGGTGTGAGTCACGCTACCTTCTTATAAACGCAGAAAAGGGTAAAGGTACCTTGGGAGCAGGGAAGCAGCAGCGGCCAAAGCACTGGCCGCCAAGGGTGTTGTTGGGGTTGTTGTAGGGATTGAGCTCGGTGCCATTGTACGTGACCATGTAGTCCGGGCACGCACGCGGCGTGACCAGCTTTCCGGGGGCCGCCGTGACCTTGTTGCACGATCCCGAGTTGTCAAAGAACGGCGCCAGTGCCTGGCTGCCGCACTGCGGCAACTGGTCGGCCTTTTGCTGCAACATAAACGGGATCTTGCACTGGCTGACCATGGAGTCGCACGTCGTCTTGCACGCCAAGCCGGGGCTACGGGACCCGGCAGTGCACACCGGGTACGCCTGGGTGCACATGAACCGTTTCACCGACTCGTAGCAGACTGGGAACATGGTCTGCAGCGCCAACTGCTCGCCGTCCGTCACTACTTTCGCCAGCGTGTCCTTCAGCTGGGTCTCGATTCCTACCTGGGAACTGGCGCGGGCGCCGTCAACGAGCCACGTCACGTAGCCGGCGCACATGCTCTCAGTGCCGTTCGGGTACGTCGGGGGGTATTGCGTGCATCCTGTTGATTTCAAAATTAAGTTGGTGAGGTTCCAAATCAGGACGTCCGAGAACAGCAAAAAAAATAGCAAGAACAACGATTTCGTTCGCCCAAACCACCAAGCTTAACAATGGAATTAAAAACGCACCAACTCCAACCCCCGTCGAAAACTTTGACGACAGAGCTCCAAGGGCACCAGCAAACATGGCCGTGGTGTCCGGGGCAGCAGCCTTAACCGTCGAACCACCCAGTCCGACAACAACGGCCAGCATCACCACCAGCGCGGTCGAAAGGTTTGCGATAAAGGGGCGTCGCATTCGTTTTGTTATTTTCTATTGTTTGCTAACAAAGATGGAAGGAGAGAAAACTCAAAGGACCCGGGGAAGCACTGAGCCGGTGGGGCCGACTGCTTATTTTTGTTCAATTGCATGATGCAACTTTCTTCTGCTTTTTCACAGCCACGATTCACAGTATCAACTTAATAGCATCTAAGCTCAGTTTGGCCGCCATTGCAATGCGCCGCCACCTCATGAAGGCCCGACGTGTACCAGGACACCGGCCACCGATAATAGTCACGAGCAGTACGAGCAGTTTATTAGCATCTAGATGTACCCAGCGTATGGCTGCGCTTTCCGCCCCCCGCCCAAGTTCGCAAACCACGTCCGCCACTCGTACACAAGCGACATGCGCGCTCCAAAGATAATGAACAGCAGCACCCCCGCCAGCGACACGATCATGTCGGTGGTGACCATGAGCCAGAACGACGGCAGGTTGGGCGCGGCCTCGGCCGCACAGATGTTCTGCCCGCGCTTATCAATGATGGTGCACCGCACCCATTGTTGGAACCATGGCTCGGTGCCGGTGATGGCGAGCTTGGTGGCCTCAAAGTTGTAGAAGCTGTTTTGTTTTTCTTTCGTCAATTTCTTGAATGAAATCCCAAACCAAAAATGAAAAACGCACAAGAAGAAAATAATGAACGTGACAATCAGCTCGAGCGACAGCAGCAACGCGCGCCACTGCACTTTCACCGCGCGTGCCGCATGCTTGGCGCGGCGCCGGCCTGACGCCCCACCGGACCCTTGAGCGCCCGACGCCATCGACTGGCTCGTCGTCGGGTACGATGACGACTGTCCTGCGTACGGGTCGGCCGACTTGTTGCGTGATCCGGTCTGCGACATCGGGCCCGAGTTATCGAGCGACATGGACTCCTTGAACGACGACCGGGCAATCGTCAGGAACGTCCACGAGTGCAGGAGCGTGGCGACTCCAATCAGACCGGCCAGTGGGTAAAAGAACAGGGTGCCCGATTGCGCGACCGACAAAAAGCACGTCGCGCCCGCATTGTACTCGATCGCGCCCATGCCGTAGGCCGCAATGGTAAAGCCCAGTGGCCATAGCCAGCAAAAGAGCGACGTCGAGTGGAAGTTGCGTTCCAGGAAATTGGACCGCCAGACGGCCGACAGATGGAGGTTGAAGACAAGGTACACGGCCCAGACGATGGCAAGATGGGCAAAGAACACCTTTTGTAATTTTTGGGATGGTGAATATAGGATGTTGGAAACAAGTGAAAAAAGTATAGGTACCAAAAAGGTGCCCTGGATCGTGCACTGCTGGTTGGTGGCAAACCGAGACTCGAGGACTTCAGATAAGCCGTCGCCCGACTGTGCGTCCACTGCGCACTGCACTTGGCGGGCATCCGGGAACGACAGCTACGTGACATGCCATTAGCTCCAATCAATATAAAAAATGAACATGAAAAAAAAAGCATACCCAAATGTTGCCCATCCAGAAGGTCATGGCCATGGCAAAGAAGAAGACAATGATGGCCGGGTGCTTGCGCTTGTTCGGGAGCACCAGGTACGAGACAAACACGTAGAGCGCGGCCACCGACGACACCGCACGGACAATAATTGTGATCTTGTCCACGTTGTTGACCTTGCCCTCCTCGTAAAACACTTGCATCTGTTACAAGAGACGATTATGGTCAATTGAAGTTAAATGAATAGAAAAAAAAGTATAACATACCTTGGGGCAGGGGAAGCAGCAGCGGCCAAAGCACTGGCCGCCCAGCTTGTTGGAAGGATCATTGTACTTGTTCAACTCATTGGGGTACGTCTTGAGGTACGATGGACACACGCCCGGCTTAAGGATCGAGCCCAGGGGTGCCGCGACATTGGTGCACGAGCCGGGCTGTTCAAAGAGCTGCTTGAGCAGGTTGTTCTCGCAGTCGGGAAGAAGCGAGAGCTTGTTGCGCAGCTTGAATGGCAGCGCGCACCGCTGCGTGAAGTCGGTGCAAGTGGACTTGCATGCGAGCCCAGGCGCAAGGGAGCCAGTGGTGCACGTCGGGAACGCCTGCGTGCACACGAACCGCAACACGGACTCGAGGCACACGGGGAACATGGCCTGCAGCGCCATCTGCTCGTTTTTATCAATGAGCGAGCCGAGCTTTTCCTGGATGAGGCCCTCAATTTCAAACTGCGCCTTCCCAGCACGACTGCTGTTGATCTCCCAGGTGACCATGTTCGCGCACATGGACTTCGTATTGTTGGCGGATTCCCGAAGGGCGACCGGAAGATCGGGTTGGTACGAGGAACAGTCTTTATCATAATTAGCCGTGAGTTTTATGTGTTTGGGGACATAAAGCGTCAGTTTGAAACATACTCCTGCCCGTGAGCGGCCAGTTGCGGTTGAGTGATGCTAGTGCGGCTGTGAGGCCGTTGGGCACGGCAGCTGGTGCAGCTGGCGGTGTCATTTGCGCGGTAACGATGGTGGCAGTCAAGGTCATTACCGCGGCAAGGGCCATGACTAGCCCCCGCAGAGCGGCAGAGGTGCGGACGACGGCCATTTTGGTTTTCTTTCTTTCTATATCGTTTGCTCTATGTTTTTTATGAAGAATATCGCAAAATTTCGGGGGAGCGAGAGGGGAGCGAGGGCCATTTAAAAGATCGAAGACCCACGAGCAGCATTTTTTCCACAAGCACAAGCAGAATATTCCGAAACGAATGTTGCACGAGTCAGCCCCAGCGGAGTGGCGTACTTTCATGAGCCACCACACATCGACGCAACTCGGCGCAAAGTAGGTTATCGACGAGCGAGCAATAGACTTTTTTTTGCATTGAAAGGTATTCACAAGTAGCCCGCGTAGGGCTCGGCCGCGCGGCGCCCGCCCAGGTTCGCGAACCACGTCCGCCACTCGTAGACCAGCGACAACCGGGCGCCGAAAATCACAAACAGGACGGTCCCGGCCGATGCCACAATCATGTCGGTGGCGACCATGAGCCACAGCGACGGCAGGTTGGGAGCCGCTTGCGTCGCGCACGTATTCTGGCCCAGCCGATCAATCATGGTGCACTTCACCCAGTCGCGGAACCACGGCTCGTTGCCCTTGATGTCGAGTTTTGGCGATTCAAAGTTGTAGAACCTGTTGTTATTTTCAGTTTGAGGCAAATGGAGTCAATTGTGCAGAAATACAAGTACATACAGGAAAAACACCAAATAGGTGACAATGAGCTGGAACGCAAGCATGAGCGCGCGCCACTGCACCTTCACAGCTCGAGCCGCGTGCTTAGCCTTGTGTCGGCCCGAGACGGCCGCCCCGGACCCCATGGACTGGCTATGTGCGGGCCCGTACGTCGACTCGCCCGTGTACGGGTCGGTGAACTTTTCACCGTAGTTGGCCGAAACCGTCTGCGACCGAACCCCCGAGCTCTCGAGCGACATGGTTTCCTTGAACGACGACCGTGCAATCGACCCGAACGTGCCAATGTGCAAAATGGACGCCACGCCAATCAGTCCCGCCAGCGGGTAAAAGAAGAGCGCTCCGGACTGCGCGACCGAAATAAAGCACGTGGCGCCCGCGTCGTACTCGATCGCGCTCATCGCGTACGCGGCAATGGTGAATCCCATGGGCCACATCCAGCAGAACAGCGACGTGAGATGGAAGTTGCGTTCGAGGAAATTGGACCGCCAGACCGCCGTCAAGTGCAGGTTTAGCACCAAATACACGGCCCATACGATCGTGAGGTGCGAGAAAAATACTAGGAATGTGCCCTGGATCGTGCACAGCTGGTTGGTCGCAAACCGAGATTCGAGCCACGGCGACAGCCCGTCGGGGGACTGCGCGTCCACTGCGCATTGGACGCGGCGCGGATCGGGAAAGGACATCTATTATATATTTTGTAAGATTCCGGCAAGTGGTCGGACATGTAAATAAGGAGTGTACCCAAATGTTGCCCATCCAGAAGGTCATGGCCATGGCAAAGAAGAAGACAATGATGGCCGGGTGCTTGCGCTTGTTGGGAAGCACCAGGTACGACAGGAACACAAACAAGGCGAATACGGACGACACGGCGCGGACGTAGACCGAGAGCTTGTTGATATTTGTCACCTGGCCTTCCTTGTAGAAGAGTTGCATCTGTCCACAGTATAGTTAGAGCAGCAGTAAAAAAAAATTGGAAAAAATTGACATACCTTGGGTGCCGGGAAACAGCAACGGCCAAAGCACTGGCCACCGAGCGTGTTGTTGGCAGCATTCAACGGGTTCAACTCGCCATCGGGATTGGTGGCCATGTAACTCGGGCACGGCGCAGGCGGCATGATGGACCCAAGCTTGGCCGTAACTTTGTTACAAGTAGGGGTGCGATCAAAGAACGAATTCAGCTGCTGGCTTGCGCACGGCGGCAGGAGCGCCTGCTTCCCCTCAATGGTGAATGGGATCGCGCAGCGGTCGAGCACGTCCGTGCATGTAGAGAGGCACGGAAGACCAGGCTTGTTGATACCACTCGAGCACACGGGGAACGCTTGCGTGCAGATAAACCGCTGAAGGGCCTCGAGGCACACGGGGAACATGGTCTGCAGAGCGACTGTTTCGTTTTTGCTGACGCTCGCTTCGAAAGCGGTCTGGAGCTGCGTTTCAATGGCAACTTGCGCCTGGCCAGAGCGGGCGCCATCGATTTGCCATGTCACGTACGGCGCACAGAGCGACTTGGATTTGGTATTTGGCGCCACTGGAGTGAATGAAGTGCAGCCTTCAAACACAAAAAAGTGTGAGACTCACGTTCATGAACAGTTCTATTTATTAACAACGCACCGATGCCAGCACCGGCGGCAAACTTGCTATTGAGTGCGCCAAGGGCAGCGACAAAGCTGGGCGGAGCGGACGACGATGCCTGTGCGGAGGCGCCGGGGACGGCGATGGCAAGGGCGACAACGAGGACTGCTAGCAGCAGGATTCTGCTATGAAGATGCATTATGTTATGGTTGGTGAAAATGAGGGGCCTTGGAGGAGAAAACGTTGGCCAGGAATTGCGGTGCTACACTGCTTAGGCTTTGGGAGGCGCGTTAATTATTACCTTCCATAATGATAACTCCGTGGCTGAAGTTAAATTACGGCTATTTACACTACACGCGCAGGTACGAGCAGGTATATCAGGATTAGTAGTACGAATATAGGTACCTGGTACTTTTAGGAGTACGTGGACATGGACATGGCGGGCAAAGGGTGATTCCCAAGAAGCATCTTCCGAATTACAAAATTAATCACAAAATCATGTCTACCTCGCCACGGCCCACCTCGCCCAAATCCCCGGCCGCGCCCGGTCGCGTCGCAAGCCCCACGACCACCGCCGCATCTACCGCAGCAGCCCCCGACGACCCATCGCTCGAGCTGGCCGCTTACGTTGACCAGCTGATTCGCCAATTGCAGTCCAAGTTTGACGACATGTCCAGCCAAATCGTTGGCAAGAGTGCGCTTATATTCTCTTGACGAATGATCGCAAAAATACTGAAATTTGGCTTGGAGCGCTGCTGCAGTCGACACAATGTCCAACCGGCTCGACGACCTCGAAAAATCGATTTCCGACCTGATGGAGAGCACGGGCGGCGGTGGCGCGCCTGGAGGCCCCACCTCCGACAAGAATTGAAAGGAAGAAAAAAAAATAGAGAGATTCGTGAAATGCCTTTATTCTTCTTCCACCTCTTTCATGCTCAACCGCACGACACGCCAGCCTGAACGCCCGCGCCCCAACGGCATCGCCCGCAGCTGCCACCTCTGTATTTTTTTGTCTGCGCTGCTTCTCTCCTCTCGTTGACCGACAGTCGCTGCCCTTCCCAGTGTACTGCCTGTCTCCTTGCCCTCGGACGAGGCCATATTGGTGTGGGTGGGGATGGTGCCAGCCGATAGGCAGATCCATGGGGTCAATGATGGCTGGACTCTGCAGAGCAGCTCGAGTGCCGCCAGGTCTTGGAACAACGCCAATGCGCCGCCATGGTCTCGTTACACAGCAGGAAAAAAAGATCATGGCACATACACGTACCCAACCGTGTCAGCAACCTCGTTCTGCGCGTCGTAGTACTCCAGGAAAGGACCTGATGGGCACGGCCGATCGAGCGTTTCATTCACTCTGGTGGAGACGGGGCAGACTCGGTGTTTCGCGGGTGAAGATGCAAAAAATCAATGGAGGCACTGAAGTGAATGTGGAAAAGGATCGCCCGCAAAGGCAAAGGCAGGCAAAGGTCCACGACACAACAGATGCACTGTCATGTAAAAAGTCCGGCGCGGAGCAGGAGGACCTCAAGGCACTCCAGTCCAGCCTCTGTGCGAATGGCTGTTCGGCACGCAGCTGCGAGCTGGCGGCATTCCACGCCTACCTGATGCGTCGACTGGAGGTGGCCACCCCGCTCAGGCACCTCTATGGGACTGTCTCGCATCGGTATCGTTCGCTCACTCAAGGAAAAGCGTTGATCCCAATGCTTGTGAACCGCATCAAGGCTGCGTTCACTGTGCCCATCGAGGTGCCAGCCGGTGTGCCGCTGGCAGAGGTGGTGGATGGTGCGCTGCTGGCCAAGGTACTGCCCCCGCAGCCCAAGAAGATTGCGCTGCTGTATGGGGACTGGTCGAACCAGCCAGGGTTCCATGGCAGCCAGTCAACAATGGGTGTGTGCCTTCACCGCGTGCTCGCTGACGAGTTTTTGCTGCTGCGCGTGAACGAGTTCCGGACGTCGCGCCTGTGTCCAATGTGCCATGGACCGGTCGTGCCCCAGCGCTGACTGCAAGAGCCAGTGGTGGAACCGTGATGCTCTCGCCGCCGCTAACATCTCTGCCAAGGCCCACCGGGTTTTGCGCAACCAAGTCGAGCTTCCGGCCTATAACCGTGCATGAGTAGATGACGGGAATAGTGGCCCAGACGGAGCCGTGTATCCGATTATTAGGGGTTTGTGCCCGCTGAGTGTGGGAAAATATAAATACACATTTAAACGACTTCATTTTGCCGATTTTTTATGCAAGTGTGGTACCGCGATCGCCCTGCACGGCGGCAATCTCTTGCATGGTCAGGGCCTGCCACTCGGGCAACGCAAGGTCCGCGTCGGTAAACGACCAGTCGAACGTGCACTCGGCCACGGGCTCGTCGGCCTCGTCGTGGTACGCCTCCAGGTACGGGTGGGCCAGGGCTTGCTCGGCATTGATGCGCTCGCGCGAGTCAAACACCAGCAGTTTGGCCAGGAGATCCAGCGCTATATTTTATTTGTTTAGTCCGTGATCCATTCAATCATTTCAAAAAAAAAATGTATGTACCTAAAGGATCCTGGTCGGGAAAGGCCTCCGAGAATGGTTTCGGGTCGCGCGATGGCAGCGATTGGACAAACTTGAGGGTCTGTATTCCGCTGAAACTATTGAGCAAAAACATAACAAAGAAGACACCAAAAAAACAGGGGATACGCACATTCTCGGAGCAAATGGTAGCAACCATACTGGGCGGCGGACTGCCCAGTAGCTCTGTAATGATGGAAAACTGGTTCACGTCTGTGTGTGCAAAAATCGTCAGGGCGAAAATGATTCCAATCAAACAAAGTAGGTACGCACGATCCTTGCCAGGGAAGAGCGGCTTGCCCGTCAACATTTCGGCGAAAATGCACCCGACCGACCACAAGTCGACAGCATTGTCGTACTTTTGCCACGTCAGCATGATCTCCGGGGCCCGATAGTACCGCGTGCTCACGTAGCCGGTCATTTGTGGATCGTTGGTCCGGGCCAACCCAAAATCGCAGATCTTGAGGTCGCAGTTCTCGTTCACGAGAATATTGGACGGCTTGAGCTGTGCGCTTCTGTGTGAGTTGGCAATTTCAGGCAATCATTTGAATGAGATATATAGAGCGTACATCGCGGTGAATGACGCCGGCCGAGTGAATGTACTTGAGTCCGCGCTGTTAAAGTATACATTCGTAACGTCAGCAAAACAGGATCCATATCAAATGAAAGGGGAAAACAGCCGTGTATACCAAGATCTGGTACAAAAAGTACTGGATAAACTGCGTCTCGAGCGGACGCGAAATCAACAGCCGGTGCAGATCGGTCCCGAGAAGGTCCGTCACAAAGTAGCTAAGAACCGAAATCCAGTCAGTCAGACGCGTCGCAATCAACTGAAAGAAAAAAAAAAAGGGCACAAACATGTCCTCGGACGGCGACAGGAAAATGTCCGCGAGCGAAATTACATTGTCGTGCTTCATGTGCCGCAACAGCTTGAGCTCGCGGCACGTCCGCTTGGCCAGCACCAGGTTCGAGAACGGCTTGAGGATCTTTTTGATGGCCACGGGCATGTCCGCATGCTTGTCCTGGGCCGAGCACACCAGGCCAAATGCACCCATGCCGATGGGCTCAAGACTCGTGTACCGGTGGGTCACCTCGAACACATTGCCGTAAATGTTGAGCTTCTGGAAGTGCGGCGATACCGGCGCGTCGGCGGCCGACATATTACTTGAATATTTGGTCTTTTTTTTTGGTACTTCGGGTGGAAGAGCGCTGTCGTCCGCACTTGTCGGTGGCTGACAACAGCAGAAAGCAAAAGTGTTGCAAAAAA
>MU624632.1:0-38088 GCA_025349905.2 Blastocladiella britannica
CATTGACCATGACAGCGGCCAGATCTTCCGCGTCTGAAAAAAAAAAAAATTGAAATAATTAATCGATCGATTAGTCGTAATCAAGCACAACGTCGTTCTCCACAGGCGCATCCAGGTCATTATAGTACTTGAGGGCCCGCGGGTCTTGTTCGCGCGCGTCCGGCGGCGGCGGACCACCCACCGACCCCGCGTAGTCGCGGGGCGAGTGCGGGCCGTAGCGAGAGCGTGGGTCCGGAAGCGGACCACCGGGACGAGAAGGAATCAAGCCGCCGTTGCTGCGATCTTGTCCGCCGCGGTATTCAGCGCCACCATTGTTCCGGTAGTCGGGCCCAGCGCCGCGCCGGCCGCGCGTGTCCAGGGGCGGCTCGCCCGGGAGTCGGAACGGCATGGTAGCCGAGAACCCGCCAATGGTGCCCTGGTGGCCGGACGGATCACGCGGCATCAAGTGGTGTGGGTCGAGCAAGAATGCGTTGATGTACTGGTTGTGGCCCACGACCGCGGCGGTCTCGCCCACAATCAGGTCCGCGTGCTTGTTCTTGATGTGCTTGACCACAAACCCGACATCCTTGAACAGCTTCTCGCAGCCCTCGAACATGCACCGGTACCGCCCCTCTTGCTCGCGCTTGGCCCGCTTCTGCATCGTCAAGTCGACCGCCTGCTCGTCCGTCAGCGCGCCCAGCGGCGCCATGTCCACGGGGGTCGTTGGCGGCGTGAACCGCTGCGCGATCTTGGCGTCAAACTTGGCCAGCAACTGGGCGGTGCGCTCCGCGTGGCGTTCGCTGGCGGCGACCGAGGCTCCCGAAAGGGCAGCCGCCGGCGCGGTCGTTGCCACGTCCATGGCATCCGAGACCTCGGCCCCAATCGCCGCCGACTCGTTCGGGTTGGTGCCCATGTCAGTCGGGTTCACTGCCGCTGCTGCGGGGATAGCGCGCGGCTGGCGGCGGTACACAATGTCGCCGCACTTCCACAGCAGCTCCTCGGGGCTCTCGGCCTCCATGCCCGCCGAGTAGTAGCAGTACAGGTGCACGTTGCGGAGGTACATGATCAGCTTGTCGAGACCCACTTTCCCTGCCGCATCCGGGTATTTTTCCTGCAGCAGCTCGACGCCCTGGAAACCGTACTCGGCGTCCAGGTGCTGGGCCGCCATCAGCACGCGCTCCCAGTCAATGGCCATGCGCTCCAGCTTGGTGAAGGCGTCTACCACGGTCACGCGGCACTTTGGCGGCGGCGACAGCGGGATCGAGACCGTGAGGTTGTACAAGACCTTGGCCTCGGGAGCGGCGCCAGAGGCAGCAGCAGCGGCGGCGTCCACGTCCATGGAAGCGGTCGAGATTTCGGTGGCAGTGGACAGCGCGGCCGCGGCGGCGGTCTTGGCGGTGGTCAGTTGGTCCTGCACCTCACGCACGCGCGCCAAGGCCCCCTCGGCGTCGGCGGGCGAGTTGAAGACCACCCACGCGGTGCGCGGGCCTAGGGCAAAGTGCTGCGACGCGGCATTGTAGTGGCCCGAGGGTCCCGCGCGGTCGGTGGTGGACGGCACGCGCGGCTCCGAGAGCGTCAGGTACGCAAACCCGGGCAGCGGCTGGAAAAACGCCAGCAGCTCGAGGCGCTTGACGTGCAGCGGCACCGACTTGATGTGCACGGTGCGCAAGTGCGCGTCGGCGCGGTCAGCAATGAAAGGCGGAAGGGTGCCGACCATGGTGGCCGGGTCCTCGTCGGGCAGCGCGTCAAGGTCAATGGCGTCGTACTTGCCGGACGGCAGGTCCTGCTCCACAAACTTTTGGTACAGCCTGCGCTTCATTTCGGCCACAAAAGCGCCGCGCACCGTGGCCTTGAGTTCCGGGTGGTATTTTTCCACCAGCCAGTCCTCGCCCTCATGCGCCAAGAAGAACTTGCGCTGGAACCCGCGCACCCACTGCGACTTGTACGCCTCGTACCGCGACATGATCTCCGAGTACTGCTGTGCGTCCTCCTCGCGGTCCTGCGGCCGCTCGCCCAGCTCGTTGGTGTCGCGCAGCCACTGCGCAAACGTCTTCCAGTCAATCAGGTAGTCAAGCAGCATCGGGTCGGTCGTCAGCACCGATCCGCGTCGCCCACCTCGGCCGCCGCCGCGGGATGCGCCATTGTCGTCGCCGTACGTCTCGCGGTACGCTGGACGGTCGCGGTCGCGCGGATGGCCACCGCCGCGGTCGTATCCGGGCGAGCGCGACGAGCGGCGTCCGCGTCCACCTCCGCCTCGGCCTTTTTTACGTTTATTTATCAGTTAATCAGTTCGCTTAAAAATAGCGACCAATACAATACAAAAAAAATACGAACCGTTGGACAGGTCCGAGTCGTGGCGGCCGCGCGGCGGGCGCTGGGGAATCAGGCTGCGAGCATCGACGCTGAGCTCCTCGTTGGGGCGCGAACGGCCAAACTCGTCAATGTGTGCCATGACGGATAGAATCTTTGCATTGTGTGTGGGTTGTTGATTAGTGTTTTTTTTTTGGGTTGTGCTTTCACTCTCTCTTTCGGTGGGTGGTGTGGCAAGGATAAGAATGGGAGGAGGTAGGTGGAGGGAGTAGAAGCAAGATCAGTAAAGGGTGGGCGAAGAATATGACGGACGTGGGTGGGTGTGGTCAGGTCAGTAGAATGAAAAAGAGGAAAAGAGGGACAAGGCAGGGCGAGGGCGAGGACTGAAATATATAAATATATATTCCAGAGATCGGGTCGGAGGCGCGGGGAGTGTGTGGGTGTGCAGGCGGTGGGGTGGAGTGGACGAACCTCGAGCACGGTGGTCGGCCGGTTTGGAAGAGCTGATTTCAAGAAATTTGGCGAATCACAACCATCGATCCTCTGCCCACGTTGAGGACGATCAGGGCCAACCATCCATCCTCGTACTCGCACAGCCATGGACGATGCCACGAGTGGGGTAACTCTTGGCGGTTGGATGTATTTTAAATGACTCCTTCCAACATTAAAATACAAATCTCACACTCCAATTGTCTTTTCTCTCTTTCAACGGCCAACCACAAACTCAAAGTAAAAGAAAAAAATGACCTCCCAGCAAATGCAATCGGGCATGACTGGCCACACCATGACTGGTCACACCGGCACCATGGACGACGAGTTTGCCTCTCAGCAAATGGCCGGCCCGCTGCCCGTCTCGCGACTTGAGGTATTATAGGCCTCCTCATTTTTCACTGCAAAGTATATGCTCATCGAGAAAAAAAAATGCGAAATGAATGCAGGGTTTCGGCGGTATTTCGGCCGGAGACATCAAGAAACTGGCCGAGGCCGGATTCCACACCATTGAGGCGGTGGCCTTTACGCCCAAAAAGGCGCTGATTGAGATCAAGGGTATCTCAGAGGCCAAGGCCGACAAGATTCTTGCCGAGGGTATGTCTTAAATTCTGAATGTTGTTCAAATGACTCCCAATCTCATGTACAAATTTATGCAGCATCCAAACTGGTCCCCATGGGATTCCGAACCGCAACCGACGTGCACGCTCGCCGATCAGAGCTCGTGCACTTGACGACGGGTTCAACGGAGCTTGACAAGCTCCTTGGCGGTACCCTTTATTTTCTTCATTTTGCCGTTATAGGAGACTCACATAAGGATGATATAGGTGGCATCGAGACTGGCTCCATTACCGAGCTATTTGGTGAATTCCGCACGGGCAAGACCCAGCTCTGCCACACGCTGGCAGTGACGTGCCAGTTGCCGATCGAAATGGGCGGCGGAGAGGGCAAGTGCATGTACATTGACACCGAGGGCACGTTCCGTCCCGAGCGTTGCCTTGCTGTGGCCGAGCGGTACATCACACCTTCTTTATCTCATTGCATGGATTCTGTCTCATTCCGAAAATATCACAGATACAATATGGACGGCAGCGAGGTCTTGGAAAACATCGCCTACGCGCGCGCATTCAACTCTGACCACCAGTCGGCGCTTTTGATCCAGGCGTCGGCCATGATGGCCGAAAACCGGTATGCCCTGTTGGTGGTGGACAGTTCCACGGCGCTGTACCGTACCGACTTTTCCGGTCGAGGCGAGCTCTCGGCCCGTCAAATGCACCTGGCGCGGTTCTTGCGTGCGCTATTGCGTCTGGCTGACGAGTTTGGCGTGGCAGTGGTTATGACCAACCAGGTGGTGGCGCAGGTCGATGGTGGAGCCGCCATGTTCTCGGCCGATCCAAAGAAGCCGATTGGCGGCAACATTATGGCGCACGCTTCGACGACGCGTTTGTATTTGCGGAAAGGACGCGGCGAAACGCGTATCTGCAAGGTTTGTTTGTCTCATCCTTCTCGGATCTTTGGCTCCATTCTCACGCAGTTTGCAAATAGGTGTACGATAGTCCGTGCCTCCCCGAAGCCGAGGCCATGTTTGCGATTACCGCTGACGGTATCAGCGACGCACAAGAGTGAATATTCTTTTCTTTGTGTTTGAATGAAAATCATTCGATATTTTACATCTTCAGCAAAAAAAAAATTATGGTACACAAAAGCCAGCCAGCCAGCCAGGATGGGAATCAAAAGGACAAAAGAAAGACAAGAAAAAAAAGAAGATAGCCTACACCTCGTGCAAGCATTCGCGCACCACTTGCTCGGCGTCGATCCACTCTTGCTGGTTCCCAACCGCGGCTCGGATCCAGTGCGGCGCCGCCCACACTTCTTTGATTGGAGCAGTGCGCACATTGACGACATGCTCGAGCAAGAGGAGCCCCGTGACGCCTGGTGCGGTGCTCGTGGCCCGGATATGGCCTAACAGCCGCTGGATCATCTCGATCTGAACGCTGCGCAGCGTCAGAGCCACACGACGCCGCAGCGGCATACGTTGGAGCATCGCCGGCCACCGCTCATCGCCATCAGCTGCGGTAAACGGTGTCGGCATGGTCGATTCTGCGGGCGGATTCGCAGGAGGCGACGGTGGCGGCGACGGAGGCGACGAAGGCAATGGTGCCGCTGATCGCTCGTCTCCTCCCGGTACCGCCGCCAGCATGCCCAGACACAGGTCCGGCGCCGCACACATGATTTCAAACAGCGCGGCACTGGGCGCGATCCCTGCCAGCCGGTACTCGAGCGCGTCCAGGACCGCCCATTCGCACGCGACCACGTGTGCGGCATGGACCAGCGGCCGCCGCGCGCTCGCCGCATCCTCGGCGCCGTCGACCCACGGCCCACCACGGTACGCGGCCTCGACAAGCGACTGGATCAGGGACGGCGCCGGGATCACGTACTCTTCGCCGTACTTGGCCGCAATCACCAAGCACACGGACGCCAAGAGAAACGGCGGCGCCCGGTCCGGAGCAGGAGGGGCGGCAGTACCCTCTCCACTGCGCCGCGGCCGTTGGTGGTGGTACACGCGAGGATCGTACCGAACAATGGGACCGATAATCTGCGCTGCCAATTCGACCGGCAGTTGCAGCGAGTGGTTGAGGACCGCCATGACCCGATCGAGGTACTGGATGGCCAAAAACACCGTCTCGGGACAGAACCGGAACGCTTCGTGGCAGGCGTTGGTCTCGATGAGCCAATGCACGACCAGCAGACGCTTGGAAGACGACCAACGGATCCCGCTGGTGCACGGCGGAGGCGGAGGCTGCGGCTCTGCGATGACCGGACGAGGCATGTGTCGTTGATCATGGACATGATGGCCCCCACCTCCCCCCACCCCCACCATGTATTGCTCGGCGGGTCGGCAGGCATGACGCATGCGCGAAGGGCACCGGTCAGTCGAAAGGGATTGTAGGTCGCGGGCGGCGGCGGTTGCTGAGCACCATCCCCATGGATTGTTGCCCTTGCGCAGGGACACCGATGGCCGCGGCGAGTCCTGGAAAGGGGAGCGGAGGACGAACGCACGTGCTGCCTTTGCGATGCGCTGCTCGGGCGAATCGGGTGGCTCAATATCACCCCCACTGTCCGCACGACAGTGCTGCGATGTGTGCGCCACTGCATTTTTTTTTGTTGGATTCAAATGAATGATCTGCTCTCGTGAAGGAAATAGGTTTCGACTCGACTCCTGGCTATTGGCGACCGACGCTCCAAGAGCGAAGAGCGAAGTACAAAAATGGGGACAAACGTACCAGCAAACGGACTCTCCAGCGCACGAGCAACGATGACAGCCATAGGCGCCTGCTCACCAAGCGCACATGCACCATCCTTGTGTCCACTTTGTTCGTAGGTAGTTACAGTCGTCAGCATCATTGCAAGGGCATCAATAAATGACGATTGTCGTGCAAAGAAAGAGCTCGTCCGTGGCACAACCATTTGTCATGTTTTGTGAGGGCCCGTCCTCCGCATGAAAAAGGAGGAAAAAGAAAAGAAAATACCCGGTAGAAAAGGTCAACTTGATTTGGGGGCACGACCTTCCCGAATGCGACAGTTTGTGGGCCAGGCACCTTGGCTCCATTTTTTTCATTTTCAAATTTTTTTTTTCTGCTTGCGCGGCATTTGTCAGGGCCAAGCGCAATTTCGCGGATAATGAGAAGACCTTACCGTGGCCCGAGGACACCAGAAAAAAAGAAGTGCAAAAAAGTTTTATTCAATATTCAGAGGGTTTGCAAGTACGCAACAATATCGGAATGGCCGGCCTGCAGCGCAGCCTGCTGGACGAGCCCGACGTCATACTCGGGCTGATCCGCCAGCACGCACTTGACGAGATCGAGATCGCCCGACTGGACGAGAGCGACCATATCCACGCCTGAGCCGCTAAAGAAATGGGGGACCGAGGAGGCGCTCCGGCAGAGCATGGCCCAGACCATGGTCCACTGGTGCTTGCGCACCGCATACGCGGTCCACAGTACCCCGGCCGTGAGGCGCCAATCAAGCTTGTCGTGGAACACTTGCGCCAGCAGTTCAAGCGCTGGCCAGTGGCCGTCGTCGATCAACATGGTGCCCGCCGTGTACACGTCGTTGGGGACATATTGGCCATCTGCCGCTAGCTTGACGAGTTCGGGCCGGTTGTTCTCCGCAGCGGCTTGCACCAGCATGTTGATGAGCGACTGCGTCGACCGGTGGTCGACCGCGTTGGTTCCAATCCGCTGAAACAGGTGCAGCAGGAACAAGGACGAGTCGGCCTCGAGAGCATGCGCGGCCTCCAGTGCCGACTCGAGTGCCACTTCCACCGTGGCCGGATCAGCGCAATGGAACGCGGCCGTGGCGTACAGTAGTCCCGCAGTTGGCAGCTGCTCGGGCGCGGCATCCCGCGTCATTTCTCGCAGCGCCCGGTGAACAGCGGCCATATGTGCGGCGTGCCACCACGGACACAGCGGGTGCGACATGAGCGCACAGAGCACGTTCGATGCTGCCGGCCACACGTCGTCACGAACCGCCGGCGCCGCGCGCGACCACGAGTGCGCGGCCGAAGCGGCCATCACCAGCGCCCACAAGAGAAACGCCGCAATCGTGGTGTCGGCGAGCGTGGTGCCGGGGGAATCGAGAGACAGCTCGGCCACCACGCGGGCCACGTCCAGGCGTGTGGCGGCCGTCACCAGAATACGCAACTGCAAGGCAGAGAGAAATGCACGCGCGTCCTCGCCCCCAGACAGCGCCAACTGCGTGGCAGTGGCCGACCGCAGGAAATCAGAGTCGGTTTCGTGCGTCGCGCGGAAAAAGAGCTGGCGGGAAACGTGTTGCAGCGGCACTGGGATCGCGCGGAGGGGTTTCGACGTGCTACGGAGGCGGGCAAAGGTGGATGCATCCGTAAACGCGGCCAGCGACTCGAAAACAAGCGCAGGAACCAAATGAAATGGAAAGGAGGTGCCGGCGGGCGGTGGGGTGAGGAGAGCGGGGGGCACCGGTGACTGGCGTGACGTGTGTACGTGGACATCCGCCCAGTCGCCGAGACTTTGATCCATGAGCGCGGGCAGGTGGGCGAGGCTTGCGTGCAGGGGCTCACAGGTGGAGTGGTCGCGGAGCGCCGACTTCCACCACCCAAATACGGGGAACCGGTAGTGGGCAGCCAGGTAGCGTGCGGCTTCCCAGTTGCCAGAAGCGAACGCCTCGTCGGTCAGCGAAAACGCCATCTCGGGACGAACCATGGGTCGCATTGCCCTGTTGACGGCCTCAATGGTCTCGGCGCACCCGGAAGCAATAGCCGCGCTCATGAGACGATTGGTAGCGACGAGCGGGTCGCTGATGTGACGGAATTGTGAGCAGGCATCCCGCATTCCTCGGAATGCAAGGTGATTGCCGTCCTCGACCACCATCTCGAGCAGCGGGAGGAGCTGGTCTGGTTCGACTGGAAAGACGGACCCAGCGTGCTTGCAGAGCCAGATTAAGAGATTGCGGCCATCACCAAGGACGACCTTGCGTAAAAAAGTGTCCACCGAGAGGTGATTGCGATCCAAGGTCGCGAGGACGCGAGGAACAATCAACTGTGCGACGTTCGGATCGGGATTCATGGCCGCCGCCGAGGCTATGAGGGCCAAGGTGCGTTCCGCCGTTTCGCCGTCATGGTTGTCGTCCATGGTCATGAATGAGTCACAGAGAATGGCAAGGACCGGGGAACGGCGCTGCAGGGCACGCGAGACCAGGATCAGGTCCATGGCCGGGAGTGGGGCCAGTGCAAAGATGGCGAGAAGGTTTGACAAGAGGCCGAGATCGCTGCCGCTGTCCTTTTGCGTCGTTTCCCAAGCGGGGTTGGCGTTGCAGCGGTCGAGGAGCAGCGAAAGGGCGTCGAGGTGGCCGTGGATGGCGGCAACGACGGCCGGCGCGTGCGGGGGGTCGAGTACCAAGTGGTCGAGGTCGATGGCCGAGTAGATCGTCGAGTGCTCGGTCTCGTCGACCGATATGTCGCCGTCCGAGTTGTTGGCAGGGTTGGGCTTGAAAAAGTCGGCGGCGGAAATGACAGCGTTGGGCCCCATCAGCGCAAAGGACTCGGTGTACGTCTCGGCGACGCCTTGCATTGGCGTGGTACCGACTTCATCATCGTCTCCATCGTCATCCTCCTCGTCGTCGCTTTCAGCTTCATCCTTGTCTTTGCGCGCAAAGGCGTCGGTACGAGCTAATGGGTCTATGAGCGGGTTGCGGGCCAGGATCTCGCGCACGGCTGCCAGATCGTTGCTCGCGGCGGCGTGCGTAAGGTCGATGAGGGCGCTCTTTCTCATCTCTTTCTTTCAGCACAGATCAACTGCTCAAAAAAACCAAGATGTCGTCGCCGGCCCCGTCTGCCCAACAGCAGCAACAGCAACAGCAACAGCAACAGCAGCCAACCTTCTCACCGCACCCCGGCACCCCGACCTCCAGCTCGCCGCCGTTGGATGCCATGGACATTCCCGCCCGCACCCCACCGCCGCCGCCACTTGCGTTGCATTCTGACCCGCACATTCATCACCAGCAAGACTTGCATGCGCTCCTGTCCAGCGCCGTCACAGGCCTGGGATGCTCGGTCCCTGGGAACGACACGAACTCGACTGGTGCCGCGCTTGCTGCTGCCACAAATGCCCCGACCGCCGCCTTTTCTGCCGCCACCTCGGCCGCGACCCAGCAGACTCTGATGCCGTCGGTCGATGCCATGCTGAATCTGGCGGGAAAAATGCCCGAGCACGATGTTGCTGCGCTCCTGGCCCGCCTGCTCTCGTACGACTGTGTCCCATTTATTCAATTGACTGGTCACATCCCTCACCGATGAAAAACTTCATCTTCCAAAAAAAAAAAAAAATATATATATATATATATATTTAGAGACCTCTCCCCCGACCACCTCACCGCCGTAGTGCGCGAGGGCCGCCGGCTGCTGCTGCGCGACTTTATCGATCGCCTACCCGTGGAACTCTCGCTGGCCATCTACTCGCGCCTGTCGCTGGAGGAGGGTCTGCGCGCATCTCAAGTGTCGCGGTCCTGGCACGCCATCTCCACCGCCGGCTCGCTGTGGCGCGACTGGTACCGTGCCCGCCACTGGCGCCTGCAGGACCACGTGGTCTTAGACCCAGACTATGCACCGGACGCCCGCTTTGGTGGCCCCGATCTGTCCACGGCCCATCTCTTTGACCAATCCATCCCTGATCTGTCTTCGTTCACGCCTCCGCCGCCTCTCCCTCCGTCTTCGTCAGCTTCGACTTCGGTGGCTCCTATAAAGCGCCCGCGTGCTCCCATTCCCTGGAAGTATCTCTATCGCCAGCGCCACGTTCTCGACGCCAACGTGCGGCATGGCCATTTCCACTCGACCGAATACCACGGCCACACAGAAGGTGTCTACTGCATTCAGGCCGATGAGACCAAGCTCGTGTCGGGATCACGCGACGGTATGTCAATTTTAACGTAATTGAGGAAGACGCGACTGATTCTGCGAGTAAACATCAAGACACGGTCCGCATCTGGGACCTCAAAACCCGCCAAACAACGCACGTGGTGCGCGGGCACACGGGCTCGGTGCTATGCCTCGAGTACGACAAGCACCAGCTGGTGACGGGCTCGTCCGACCGCTCGATCCGGCTGTGGTCGGTGCCCGAGGACCCGCTCGACCCGGCCTCCACCTACACGATGCAGCAGGCGCTCCACGGCCACGTGGACGCGGTGCTCAACCTGCGCATGGACGCGCCACGGCACCGCATCATCTCGTGCTCCAAGGACAGCTCGATCCGCGTCTGGGACTGGACGACGGGCGTCTGCATTGCCACGCTCTCGGGCCACTCGGCCGCAGTCAATGCCGTCCAGATCGCCGGCGACACGCTTGTCTCGGCCTCGGGCGACCGCGCCCTGCACGTATGGGATCTTCGTACGGTCGGTGGCGGTGCGGTCGTGGGCGACGGCAATTCGCAGTCGTTGCCGCGGACCCAAGCGGTCAAATCGATGGTGGGCCATGCGCGCGGGATTGCCTGCGTGGCATTTGACGGCACGTATGTTGTTTCAGGATCTAGCGACATGTCGATCCGTGTCTGGGATATTCGCAAGGCGCCGTCCACCGCGCAGCCGCTCCCAGCACTGGCCAACGCCACGTCGGCCGCGGCCGCAGGCATTGCCGACTCGCCCGCGACGCTGCGGGTCATTACCGGCCACACTGACCTCGTGCGCACGGTTCAGTTCTCGCATGCCGACAACATGCTGGTCTCGGGATCTTATGACACGTCGGTGCGGCTGTGGGACTTGGCCACAGGGGACCCGATCTCCACCTTGTCCACCACTGCGCGGGTCTTTAACGTC
Organism: Blastocladiella britannica; assembly: GCA_025349905.2. Taxonomy (NCBI): domain Eukaryota; kingdom Fungi; phylum Blastocladiomycota; class Blastocladiomycetes; order Blastocladiales; family Blastocladiaceae; genus Blastocladiella; species Blastocladiella britannica. The sequence continues at coordinate 11,122 of MU624632.1, forward strand.
CAGTGGATTGCAGGCCGCGTCTTTGTTGCGATGCAGGACAATCACTTGCGCGAGTGGGATTTCCGGGACAGCGTGGACGTGCGTGGCATGGTGCCGCTTGACCGGAGCGGATGAGAAAATGAAATGCTAAATATGTTATTTTTCCCCATTTTTCCCATCATTGGATCTGAAAACAATTTGTGTTTCCCACATGGCTCGCATGTGGAAAGAAAAGCTTCGACTTTTTGAAGACGGCAAAATGCAACGACTTTCCCCCCATTTGTGCCTCCCCTCTTGTTTTATTTACCACACACACACACACACATACACACACACACACACACACACACACACACACACACACACACACACACGCATATACACATATCTCCGGATTTCCAGCTACATTCCCCCCAGCCAAAGACCAGAATCTGTGTACATACTAGCCATTAACGTAAAAAACAGGCAATGCCGCCCATGCGCGCCATTTCAGTCTCTCGGACTGTCGTTGGGAGCGAATCGGTGTATGGCGGCAAGGAGAAATCGAGCACTTCGCCGGTGCGTACAGCGCCGCCGCACGCTCTCCGGATCTCGCGCTGGGAGCGGTCGCTCTTTAGCATCACGTACTTGGTCTGCCGGGACAATGATCTCCCTCCGCGCGTGACGTGGATATTGACGGTATGTTACTTCCCATTTGTTTATCGAGAGAACACGAACACTGAATCAGTTCAACAGGCGCTTGAGGATCTGTTATGGCTGTCATTTGCCTTCAACCCGCGCGTTTTCACCAGCCTGCCTTTTGGAATCGCTGCAGTCATGGAGCCCGTGCGCGCTTTCATGTCGTACTCTGATTTCGCCATTGTAAATTTTGTTGGTGCGATCAACTTGGATCATTGAACTCTTTTTGCAGAGAAATTTAACATAAAGTTAACAAAAATAATGGCGCAACAGCTCTCCTCCTCGTCTTCTCGACCGTCTCCATGGTCGCGGCGGTCGGTGTCTTGCAGCACATTCAGGCCAAGGTTCCGATCCCGCTGCTCCGGATCATGCGCTGGAACATCACGCTCTTGCTCACCACCCTATCGATCCCGGTCGCGTCAGTGCTTGTCGGTGGGCTCAACTGTGGCTCTTCGGGCCAGTTGACTGAATTCGGCGTCTTGTGCACCGGTGGGCAGCACTTCCCGCTGTTGATTCTCAACATTCTTGGCATGCTTGTTTATATTCCACTATTGCTGATTGGCGCGCTCGTTGTGCGTTATTTACCCGTTTTACTATGTGGTGGGCATATACTGATAGTATCGACATTGGTCAGTTTGTCGAGACCTCTCCCACATCCAAGAGCTCGATCTCGCGCACCCATGGTCGCGTCGATGTCCGAGTCGTGACATACCGGCTTGTATTTGTGGTGCTCGATGCGATCGCGCGTAATGGAATCAGCACCACGCTCCTGTGGATGCAAATGGCCGCAATCACGGCAGGTCTCGCGCACCAGTCGTGGAGCTACATGACGCAACTCCCGTACTACGACTTGAAAACAAACATGTTCCGCGCCGGCATGACTGCAGCGGCAACGGCGGCCATGCTTACGTCGATTGTCGTGCTCGCGATCTCGGGTGGACCGGCCAATATGGCTGCGTCGGGCACGGGCAGCGCATGGCTCGCTTTGCTCCCGGCCACAGTTGGAGGCTACATTGTCGGCGCGGCGGGTGCGCGGTGGAACTCGATGCGCCAGGTGGAAAAGGCCATTGCTCTCTGGCACGGCATTTCCAAGGAATCGGCTGCTGGGCCGCCGCTGATACCGAAATCTGGGCTGCTCGCACCGCCCGTCATTATCCACTCCCACTCGTCTTCATCGGTACCCTCCGAGGGTAGCGGTGTCGCAGCTGATCCCGGACCCACCAGCAGTCCTTTTACCTCTGGATCCGCATCCCGCAGCCAGACCTCCTCCCCTGCAGCAGCCGAAAAGTTTACGGCCATGTGCAATCGGCGCCGCTCCGAGTCGGCGGTCAGTGCCAACGCGCCCCTTCTTGAGACCCCTGTAGCAGGAAGCACTGGCGTGGTCTCATCGTCATCGTCGTCCATTTTGTCGTCGCGAGACCGCGACCACGACCGCGACCGTGCAGTGGCGTCGGTTCCGCAACACCAGTCAGCACGGCCCCACGCTCCAAAACCTGGGTCGAGCGCCGAGCTGCTTGCGGCGGTGCGCGAGAGTCCCGTACCCCAGATCACGCGCGTCTTTACTTCGCCCGCGCACTTTGAGAACGTCGTCCGCTTTGTCCGCAGCAACCCCGCCCCGCGACAGACGGCTCTCGGCCGCGAGCTGCTTGATCGCGGTCTCGTCGAGTTCCCCGACGACCCAATTGTGCTGCTGGTGGTCGTGGCGTATTTCTCCACGTACTATGGGCCCGAGGGCACCCGCACTGCCGACGCTCTGATGGCAAGCCTGGGATCGATGCCCAAAGCTGTTCCACTCGACATCAAGTTCTTTGCGTTCTCGCGCGACCGCGCCGCCCGCGATATGGGCGCCCATGTGCTCGACCGTGCGGCACTTGATAATCTGGAGCGCGATATGCGCAAACACCACTTGCGTGCGCTGTGCATGGTTCGTGATGCCTGGGAGCTAATTCGGACCAGCGCCAAACCGCAAGAGGTCTCGGAGGCCGTGGGGAAGCTGGCCGTGCATGCTGCGGGAGCGCGGTCGGCGTACGCAAAGCTGCTGGAGCGGAACCCGCACGACAAGAACTTGCTGCGGTCGTATGCGCAGTTCTTGACGTTTGTGGAGGCCGACGTTTCCCGTGCGACCCAGATTTTGGAGGACGCCGATGCAGGTATTGTCTTTTTTTCTGCCATTATCTTGTACCGTTCTCTCACTCAATGTAATCAATTAGCCGAGTTCAACGAGTCCCAGGCGGCACACCCCTCCTCCAATCGTACTCCGATCAGCGCGTCACCGATTAGCTCAACAGACGGGTTGGCCATGACCCGCGGGCCGCCAGAGTTGTTTGGTTCCACGGGTGGCGACGACGTTGACGACAACTTGAGTTCTAGCCCCGATATTGGCGATGTGGACAAGTCGAGGACCAAGCCGGCAGGCTCAGGCGGGAAACTCGCCTTTTCTCCCGGCGCATTCGAGGCCCCTACCTCCGCAGGCAAAGGAGGACCCATGGTTGGCAACGTAGCTGCCTCTGAGACATCCGGCACCTCCATGTCCAAGGTCCATCGGCAAAAACTCCAGCTGCGTGCCGCGGTAACTGAGCGAGTGGTTCAACCGCTGTACGCGACATCAGTCATGTACACGTTCCTGGCCCTGACCTTTGCCGCTATGACTCTCGGTTTTGTCATTTGCCAGCGACTGTTTACTGCAACGACTTCGGTTATGAACGATGACTTTAGGAGCGCACAGGACGCGCGTAATGACGGCTTAAAAATTGCCGACTCCATTCGCGCACTGGTGTATGCAAATGGGATCCAGAGCCAACCGGCGTTCACGTCCGCCCAGGCGACCATCGGCTCAATGATCCAGGAGCTTGAAGGCCAGATTATTCCAAAGGTTGCCGCGTGCCTTGCCAACTTGACGACGCCGCCTCCGACGTTCCGCATGTACACGGCCCACCTGCTGCCGAACGTGACGGATTATAGCGTGTTGACCCTGTCGGGCCTGGACACGGCCAAGTTGGTTGTGTTGGCAGGAAAGCTGACCTTGTCGTATCCGTACCGTGCCCTGACGCCTGCTGTCATTGCAACCATTCCTGAACTTCGGGTGTGTTTTACTCTCCTTTCTTTTGCGCTATGCTCTTGGACTGACTCGCTCTATTTATCATAGTTTGTGACCGATAACCGTATGCTCCTTTGTTTACTTTTTATTATCATTATTGTTATTTTGACACTGAATATGGCATTAAAAATACAGTATCGGTCATCCTGCAAGCGCTCAAGTCGCTGCCCGAGACCGGTATCCAGTCCTACTTGCAGCTCATGATAAGCTCCGAGGGGTCCATGATCTTCAACCTCGTCTGCACTCTGCTTATCCTGGCCGGGATGTTCTTCTATGTGGATCGCATGGTTCGTTCCGTTGTTTTTACTTTACATAGTGTCAAACTTGCTTGCTCAATTACGTCTATGAAAATCAGATTCTCCGCAAGTACTTTAAACACGAGTCTGAAATCACGCGGCTCTTGCTTTCGGTTCCACGGTCCGCTGCATCTCATCTGGTCACGGAGGTGGAGGAGGCGATCGAGTCATTCCGGGAGGTCACTGAGGAGGAGAGTGACACGCTTGCCGGGCTCCAGAGTCCTGCGGCGCTGCTGACGCGCCCGGATGTAGTTGGAAAGAACCGAGGCGGGCCGCAGTACCGACTGCGCCTTTTTGGCACCGCCGCTCTTTTGATCACGACGGGATTGACGATCGGCATGTATGCGCTCACTCTCAGGTGCGCTTAGTGCTTTCTTGACTGCGCTTTTGGCCCTGCATGGCGCTTCAAGCACTTACGCGTTCCCTACCTCTAGGATGATCAACCTCTCGTCCAGCTTGGTGGTCATGTCCGACTCGGCGAATCAGCGGTTCTATACGTCCGCGATCCAGCTCTACACGCGCGAATTCGTGAGCCAGGACCCTGCCGTGAGCTTGTGTATGTTATTTTCTCCTATGCGGTTTTATCATAGACCGCCGTGGATTAATTGAAATGGTATTACAGCTGCCATTATCAAAAACACCCGCGGACAGCTCTCGGACCTGACGGGGCTGCACCAGAGTCTCGTTGCCGATCCGAACGGCTTGGGCTTACTGCTTCCGGTGCTGACAGTCTACCCGCGTAACTGCACTAACGTCAGGGAATGTAAGATCACTGAGAACCTCGCCATTGGATTCACCGCTCAGATATGTATATTCTGTTTTTTTCCCCCGTTACGTTTGCTCACTTCATAAAAACACAGGTGGCAGGTGAGTCCATGAACTCGGAGATTGACCGGTACATTGACGTGACCAGCCAGTTTGTCAACGCGATGACGGTTGCCGGATCCAACGCAAGTCTCGTCGGTAGCCCGCTGAATCTGCAGTGGCAACTTCTCATGGCGCTCGGGAACGATATCGTCAGCCGCCTTAGCAAGGTCAATTTCGCGTTGCTGGCCATCCTCAATAGCTAAGTGGCAGCGGCGGTGACATGGACCACGATCTTGTTTGTCTTGCAGGTCTTGGCGGCGTCAACGGTGGCTGCGTACTTTGTGGTGCTGGGCCTGGCTCGGATCCGCGCCGAGGGCCGCACGCTCGCGTCCATGCTGTACATGCTGCCCGAGAACTTGCTCAAGGAGGCGCCGCAGGTCGCCAAGTACCTCGACTCGGGCGGGCTGGTCGTGGATTTGAGCGACAGGCGGTCGGCGGACAGGATCTAGCTGCTTTATATTCGGAACAACTTTCTCCAATGCACTTTCATTTTGAAATTCATTCATTTTTGAACCTTCATGCACACAAAAAAAAAAAAAAAAGAGACGACCTATGACCGACCACTGCCGCCAAAGACCGCCTTGAGCATTGCCATATAAGGGTTGGGGTTGCCCTTGCGTATGGCTGATCGGAGAACAGAAGGTGGGTAATCCTCCCGCGTCAGCGCAAGCATGATCTTGCAGTCCTCGGGATCCACCCCAGGATTGCGCGCGTAGGTGCTGTACGCCATTACGGCGTCTTGCCGCGTGATGTCGGGACTCATGATCGCGAGCGTCAGCCGCATGCGCATGTACTCGGCGACTTCGACAGCCAGAGATCCCGGGTCGTAGCGCACGCCAAGGGAGTTGAACACGGTCTGCATTGCCGTCGGATTCGCCACCGAGAGCTGGTCGTTAGTGGACACGGCCATGCGCTTCATATCGGCCAGCGTGAGCCACCCGTCGCCGTCCGAGTCGAACGCCGAGAATATGCGGTACAGCGGCGCCGCGTACCGCGGGTTCATGTTGTAGTGCTGGTCGATCAGGGACGTCTCGGTCGCGTGCGGGAACGGCCGCCCGATCTGCTCAATGTAGGATTTCGCGGCTGGAAGCGGCGCGATGCGAGGGACATACGGTGCTGCTGCTGCTGCCACCATTGGTGCTGTTGGTGCCATGGATGGGGCCGTTGAATTCGAGGAGGGCGGCGCAACGATGCCCCAGGATGGCTGATCTTGAGACTGTGTTGTTGCTGTTGGTGGTGCTTGTGGTGCTGGTGGTGGCACACCCAGACTGATCGCGGCCGCTTCCTCTGCAGATGCAGATGCAGTCACTGGTAAATGGGGCTCGGGATGGCTGGCCGTGGCGGCTATGGCATCGGAGGTGCTCGTGTACGTCAACTGGTACAGCTCGAGTGTTGGCGCAACAGTGGCATTGGTGGTGATCAGGTCCTCGAGCAGGAGAAGCATTTCCCCGCGCTCCTCGTCGTTTGGGTGCGGCTGTGGCTGCGTCTGCGGCTGTTGCTGCTCTTGTTGTACTTGGACCGGGAGCGCTGACGTCGGTGGAGGAGGGATAAACTGGCGGCACCCGCACTCGGGGCAGTACTTGGTGGCAGCCGAGGGCAGGACATGGCCGCACTCGTGGCAGGACAAGGTCATTTTTTTGTGTCTTTGCGAGAGACGGTGCAGCAACACGTTTATATGTTTCACTCTTTCCTTAAATCGTTCCACGCGAGATCCGTCATTCCGCCCACTTGCCGCCATAGAATATAAATGTCCACCGCCGTCCGACGACTCGCCGTGGTGCCCCTCGCGCTCGCCGCTTCGAGCAGCATCGTCTTGGCCGTGACGCCCTGCAAGTCCAATGGAGACTGCCCAGCCATGCCTTTCCCATGTACGCTCCAGTTTTTTATTCTACAGACTGAATACAACAATTGGCGACCAACCGCCGTTACAGTGGGGCAGCTATGCGCCGACGGCCTTTGTATCATCCAGAACTGCGTTGCCTGGATGCCCGAGCGCGCATGCTCGACCTTTGGTATTTTATTTGGCTAGTTGTACTGCTTGAGTCTGTTGACTGATACGAAAAATATATATCAGACCCGTCGAAGCGCTGCCTTGCAGGCGCTTGAATCAAGCGCTCGTCCGTTGGCGGTGCTTGCACTCCTGAAAGCACGCTCCAGCCGTCAGTTGACAAGTCGTGTGCGGAGGGGCTCCAATGCATCTCGAACCAGTGCATCACGGTGGATATGCCCACGTCGTCCTCGTCGACCTCCTCGTCGTCGACCACCACCACCGCCAGCTCCACCAAGAGCACCAGCACCACTGCCAGCAGCAGCACCAGCAGCACCTCCACCCCGACCACGGTCTCCACTGACCCACTTGCGTCGTCGGCCAGCGACAACACGCTCCTTTACATTCTTGCATTCGCCTGTTTTGCACTCCTGGTAATTGCCCTTGGCTGCTGGGCCCGGCGCCGCCCAAGACGGATCATCATTACCAGTCCCAAGCCCACTGCCGCTCCCGTTGCTGCGCCTGCGCCAGCACCTGCGCCGCGGCCCGTATCGACGGCACAGTACGGGAGCCCGATCGTCGAGCAGGTCGAGTACGTGACGGTTGGCCGAACCGTGATTCCAGAGCCGCCGCAGCCGCAGCCGATCCCAATGCCGCAGCCCATTTTGGGTTATCCGTCTGCGGCACTTCCTCCTCCGGGAGTGGGCGGCACCGTTCCTGGCGTCATGTCGTTCGCGTTGCCATATGCCGCAACCTCCTCTGGTCCGCAGGAGGTCGCTGCGGACCCGATGCGCCTTCATTCGACTGTTCCACGCACCGACAGCGACGATTTTGTTCTTCCTGGTGGCCGTTGATTCACTTTACAATTTTCCTCAGCATTAGACTCTTTGCCAAAATATACTGGTGATACGGGCAAATCGTGTGAAAATTGGGTGCCGATGAGTGGATGCAGGTTCAACGAGCGCGTCAGTGTCCTTCTTCCCCATCTGGATCCCTCACGGTACCATCACCGTCACCACCACCAAGGACGTGTCGCCCATCCTGTGGGGCTCCCAGTACTGAGCGATCCGCCTGCTGATACCAAAAATTGCCAATAGTATTGACAGCGAGGCGCGAGCAGACCAGGCTGGATCGGGCCGAGCCCATGATCCGCCCTTGACTTGAAAAAAAATCCATTCATGGGACGCCAAGATGACTGAATTTTGTCACCATAAAAAATCGATGAATAATTTGACCTCAATAATCAACTGCCGCCATCGCTCGCTCCTGCTATTAAGTTGGCCGCGCCGCCCGCTCTCACCAAGCTTGATTTTAAATACCACCACGATCAGATCCATCACAAGAAACATGTCCCAATACCCAGTCCAGAAATCGTCCGAAGAATGGCGCGCAGTCCTGTCGCGCGAACAGTTCCGAGTGCTCCGCGAAGCCGGCACCGAGCGTCCGGGCACCGGCGAGTACAACAAGCACAAGGAACCCGGCGTGTACGCGTGCGCCGCGTGCGATACACCGCTGTACACTTCGTCGACGAAGTTTGATTCCGGCTGCGGATGGCGTATGCATTTTCCTTTTCAGTTCAATCATATATTGATTTTGATATGACATATAGCGGCCTTCTTTGACGCGATCGACGGCGCGGTCGAGCGTCGCGAGGACAACTCGGGCGGCATGGTTAGGATCGAAATGTATGCTGTCTCAATTGCTTCTTCTAGCATTGCATTGTACACTCACAATGTACAATAAAGTGTCTGCTCCAAGTGCGGCGGGCACCTCGGCCACGTCTTCAAGGGCGAGGGATTCAAGACCCCGACCGATGAGCGTCATTGCGTCAATTCCGTGTCACTCGCCTTCAAGTCTCAATAAAAAAAATGCGTTTGTTTCAGAAAAGTATTCATATTGTGCTTATTGTGCGCAGTATGCAAGCGGATGTGGGGCTCCCTAAAATGGCGCCATGCTTGGTCAAAAAGTGGAAGTTGCTGTGATCCACACTCCTGGCCGACCTTAGCTCCACTATGAAAATGGACCACGGCACCAGTGCGGCCAGCGGTCCAGGCAGGGATTCTAAAGCGAAGCGAACGGAACTTGGGTATACCCGAATCGACGACTACACGTGAGGCGCGCCCAGCGCAATTGTTTTGTTTGAAAATACGCCCAGCATCATTTTGGGCAAGCCCAAGCCACGCCGCCGAAAAAAAAAACCGTGCCCGTCGAAAACACACAAAAAGGCCGGCGTGCCCCCATCCCAAAACTTCTCTTTGAAAACACAACCGCAACTTGTTATTTCTTGCAGGTCCGCATACAATAACTTTTTATTATTATTCACACTTCAATGTCGACCTTGTAGTCGCCTGCTGGCCCGTCCGCTCTCCCCGGGCTAGGACGGCGTAGCACGACCTTTGTCGACAATGAAAACACCGTCATAAAACGCCACCTAAATATCCAAATACTCACTCTCGTCCTCTTTCAACATCAACAGTTAAATAGACGTCTTTCGAGAAGACATATAGATAGCTTTTTTAGCTCCACCCTACCACCACCTCCCACCCACATACACTCACAATGAAATTCACTCTCGCCACCGCCGCCGTTGCCGTGCTCGCCGTTGCCGGTTCCGTCGAGGCCAACAAGGCCTACGTGCCCACCACCCCGGCCGGCCCCGCCACCCCCTCCAAGGGCGGCTACGTCCAGGGCAACGTGCCCGAGGTCATCAAGTACGCTCTCCAGCAGCTGAACGACATTCGTGCCTCCAAGGGTCTCCAGCCCCTGTGCATCAACCCCCAGCTCCAGGCGTCGGCGCAGGACCAGTCGAACTGGATGGCCAAGACCGGCGACATGGACCACCGCCCCGACACGTTCGACCGTTTCTCGCAGTACGGCTACGCCCAGAACGTTGCGCGCGCCGAGAACATTGCCGTCAACATGCCCGGCGTCTCCAAGGGCAACTGCTTCGGCAAGGCCTCGCAGTCGGTGTCGGACCTGATGACGTCGGCCGGCTACACCACCGCCTGCGCTTGGTACAACTCCCCCGGCCACTACGCCAACATGATGACCCCCGAGTTCAACCAGGTCGGTATCGCGTACACCCAGGGCAAGTGGAGCGGTCGTGACTCGTACTACTGGACCCAGGACTTTGGTCGCTCGAACCTTCCCTGCGTGTCGGACAAGTACCAACCCGCCCCGGCCCCGGCGCCCAAGCCCGCGCCCGCCCCGGCGCCCAAGCCCGTCTACAAGCCTGCGCCCGCCCCCAAGCCGGTGCCCGCCCCCGCCCCCAAGCCGTACGAGGGCAACAAGGGTGAGGAGACCAAGCCCGTCGCCCCCAAGCCGTACAAGGAGGCCAAGCCCGCTGACGTGCCCGCTCCCGCCGCGTACACCAAGAAGCCCGTGCCCGTGCCCACGTACGCCGACGCCAAGCCCGCCGATTACGAGGCCGACAAGCCCACCAAGACCACCCCCGCTGCCGGCTACGACGCTGCCTACCCGACCGCTCCCGTCGCCCCCAAGGCCAAGAAGTGCAAGAAGTGGGTGAAGGGTGGCAAGAAGTCGTCCGCCGCTGCCTACCCGACCCAGTCGGCCGGCTACGACGCTGCCCCCAAGGATGTGACCGCCCCCTACGGCACCGAGACCGCTGTCCCCACCGGTACCACCCCGTCCGGCGACTACGGCTACGGCAAGGACGCCGCCAAGCCCACTGGCGCGTACCCGGCCTACCCCGGCACCGAGACCGCTGTCCCCACTGGCACCACCCCGTCCGGCGACTACGGCTACGGTAAGGACGCTGCCAACCCAACTGGCGCGTACCCGGCCTACCCCGGCACCGAGACGGCCGTGCCCACTGGTACCACCCCCGCCGGTGGCTACTCGTACGGTGACGCGCCCGTGCCCGCCCCCGCCTACGGCAAGAAGGCCGCCGAGGCCGCTGCCCCCGCTGCGTCGCCCGCGTACGCCGGTAACTCGTACTACTGAGTAGAGTAGTAGTGCTGTTTTTGTGTTTTTATTTCGACATTGCAATTATTTTCGCCTCCCTTCAATTCATAATATACAAGGCCCATTCTTTTTTTTTTAACTTGAGGTCTTGCCCTTAAATGCCATGACACGTATGTAGTGTCTCAATATCAGGTGTATGTTGGACCAAGAACTGGCGGGTGTCGGGTGTCCATGAGGGAAAGTGTAGCGGGAGTTGGTGGCGCCACTGTAAACGAGGGGCGCAACCTTTCCTAGGATTCATAAAGGTTTCCTGGGGTTCATAAATATAGTTTCCCAGGGTCCATAACCACCCTTCCTGGAGTTCATAACACACTTTCCTGGGGTCATAACCACATCCCACCGGCCGACCTCCACCGCCATAACTTAAATATATTTATTTATTCTGGACGATATTATAACATTCCCAAGCATCTTGAGAATGGTTTAGCCACCCACCGAGCATCCGTGGGCCTTTGCACATCATTTCCTGTCCTTGCACCCGGTGATCAGTGCCCCGCGTGCATTTCTTCGACTGTAGCCGCTTTTTAAATTTATATTGAATATATTTCACAACCGAGCGGCCCGCTCCTGTGCATTTTCTTTTTTTTGTGATCTGTGGCAATCGAGTGAAGCCGATGCTGTGGGACTCGTCCAAGTACCGGCTGTTTTCGGCGGATAATCGCAGCGCAACAATGGAGAATGTCACGCGGCACTGGCCTGGCGAATCGGCTGGTTTTACTCCACAGTAGCCATACGACGCGATCGAAAAGGATGGCCAGACAAACCCGAGGCTTGGCAAGAGCAATGGCGCGAGTGGTCGGTCAGGCATGGGCGGTGCGGATTTTTTGATATGAACAGGCCTGCTGCCACAGGTGCTTTCGTTGCGCGCACGTCGCTGCAGAGGGAATGGCATGTGTTTTATTTATGAAAAAGGACACTCTTCTCTTGCACATATAACAAAGCGAGCAGCCCAACAAACTGCTCAATCGCACATCACCACCATGGCCAAGGCCAAACCGACCAAACTTGCGATGGCCACTGGCATCACCGATACCTCGCAAAAAGCGACTGCCCACGCAAGACTGGGCGTCCGTCAGCGACAGAACGTGCCCGCCAAGCTCAAGCTTCTCTGGCTCACATCGAAACCGAGTCGACTCCTGCACCTCCTGCCTCCGTCACTGGCCCACTTGCCGGTGGAGCTGCAGGTCGAGATCGGTCGGTTCCAGCTCTTATTATCCGATGCCCAGCTGGAATACTACGACAAGAACCAGCTTTACACCAGTGGCACGGTCGATGCGACGTTTGTAAAGACGTTCCGGGGTTGCGATCCCCGTCTGCCTGATGGCTACTTTGCGATCGTCCTTGGTATGAATTGGTAGTTTAGATCAGGACCACTTACCCCAATATTCACACATGTGTGCTGGAATAGCGCTCGGTGCAATCGCGTCTGCCAGTGCCGCACCTACCCTGGCGCCTGCTGGCCTCGCTCCTGCCAGCGCCCCTCCTGTAGCGCCTGTCTCTGCTGCTGTTGCTACCACCACTGTCCGTGCACTTAACATGCCAATTGTGCCACCCATTGAAACACTCGAATGCCCTCCTACGGACAAGAACCGGCTTGTTATCGTCCAGCAAGATCGGGCTACCATTACGGCCGAGAGCACAACTTCGATCAACTTTCAGAATTGCGGCCTCGAGCGGTATACGACACTTGAAGGCCAGCCCTTGTCCTTTGAGGGTTCTTACATTGCAGATCATGTCGTCGTATTCGAGATGCCACCTCAGGTCGTGCGCTACAGGGCATACCTGGACCAGGTGGCAGTAGCAACAGATGATCGTGACCGCGACGTCAACCCGCACCACATTCTTGCCTTTGGCCTTCGGCTCTTTGCGTGCGAAGAGGTGCTTTTGGGCCACGAGGAGGAGTGTATTCTCAAGAAGGGGCCGTTGGTCGATCCGGTGGTGCTTTTCAGTGCCACGTACAAGTGCCCTGGTTTCGTCGACCACTGTACCATCCGCAACGGGTTTGTCCATGACTTTGATGGGTACCGGGACTCGGTAGATGAGAAACACCGCAGAAACGGCAAGTCGGGGACGAGGAGGGATGATCATTATTATTGCAACACCATGTGCGACACTCAGGTCAAGGTATTGTACTTTTTTCACTATTTGTATTCCTTTGTGTTTCCTCACGTTCTCATGGACCAGTTCATTGTGCTCCGCCACCACTTCACGCCGATGGCTCATGATACGTCCATTATGCAAGCAACGAGCTGTCTTGTCGTGTTTAACAAAGGAGAACCCCATGGGTTTAAGGCCGGCAGTCATCAGATTGGCGATTCTCCTGCATTGGTTGCTACACGCCGAATGGCTGTTGTTGCACCTGGTGGTAAGCGTGCTGAGCTTGAAAACTGTATGTTATTCATCAGTCTTACCTTCCCTTGGCTCTATCTCACACTTGTTTTGTCCTTGTAGCACTTGCCATCACTGCGCATGCTGTTGGTGCTCCCCCACCCAACCATAGCAGCAAGTCGACTCTGGCTGCATTCACTCTTGCAAAAAAGCGTGGAGGCAAAACAATCGCGCCTGCATATAGCGAACTCGTTCCTGTGCCAACTGCCATCGTGGGTCCGATCGCATTGGATGAGCAAGTTGCCGACTACTTGGTTTCCAAGGATGTGCTTGGTCTTGTCAGCCACATGGACCGCGAAAAGGGTACCTTTATCCTGATTGACCCCTTCCAGGCAGCGTTCATTGCACGCAATTCGGCCAAATCGGTCGTGGGCATGGACTCCTGTCATCGGCACAAGTGCACTGGCGAGCGGCCACTGACCGTCCTTGCGATTCGCCGCCCTGGGGACCTGTACGTTTCTCCTCGTTTCTCTTTTTTCATCTCCATGACAGATGGTTGCTCTTGTCTTCCAGTCGGTCCATTCCTGTTGCAGTTATGCTCTCCCCACAGATCAACACGGAGACATACACAATGTTTTGCAAATGGTCAAGCAGTCTGCTTGGCGCCTGGTTACAACTGCCATCACGAGCCAGCTCCCAATTGACTACTTTGGTGATGGCCAGACTGCAAAGGTGTGTATACTTTAGTTTGTGGGTCTCGAGTTAGCATTTTCCCACTGACAACACGATTTATGCCCAGCTCTTTGAGGTCGGCAAGCGAGTGAAGGTTGGCTCGCATCTGACGGAAGAAGAAACGCACGCGATTGTTCTGGAAGGTACACACTCTTTTCCTCGTATTTTATTTTCATCCTGTGCTCAATTTGGTGTGAAATAGTACTTGGGGTCGGTGATCCGTTTTCACCAATGGTATTCACGATTGACAAGGCTCCAGCTGAGCGTGCAGCGATCCGGGCAGGTATGATCTCCTTTTTCGCTCTCTTGCCACCACACAAATACCACTACTGACCCACTAGCTGATCAATCCAAGTGTTTGGTGAAAAGCAGCCCATCAAATTGTGCGAGTTCCATGTAGCACAGGCGCTTCTTCGCTGGTTCAAAGGGGTCGTTCCCCCAGAGGTGGCCCAGGCAATCAGTTTCGACTTTCGGTGCACATTTGTTTCGCGCACATACACCGAATTTGCAGCAGCACACACAACGTTCGTCAATGCGGTTTCGGCAAGGATTTCCTCAGGGAGTGTGCGGATGAAAGTCCTCAAGTACTTCCAAGTGAACTGGTTTTCAAAGACCTGGCTTCGTACGCTCTTGATCGAATTATTTGACCTCATGCACTTGAGTCTCACTTTTCTTTTCTTTGCAGCATACCTCCTTGATGCTGGCATGCCTGAGTCCCTCCCGCGCAACGATTTCGGCACCAACAACATGCTCGAGACGCTCTTCCGTGCGTTTGACACCATGATTCTTCGGTATGGACTTTTTTTTTTTTTTTTTTTTTTTTTGGCAAGTTATAGATCCGCATGAATTGATTCATTCCTTCACTCCCAATGTAGTAACACGGTGAATCGCCATGTCATTGGACTCCTCGAAAAGCTCGTGGTGGACTGGATCCCGCACTATGTTGCAGTGATCAAAGCTGGGCCATCGCCCTATCTAGGTCGCGAGCAGACACGGCGGTGGCGCGCATTAGCTCGTGGTGCTGAGGTCCTTGCGCACAAAGTCAGCACCAGCCTTGGCTCGCAAGACGCCTATGTTGTTCCGCGGTCACCATCGACACTGACCAAATTTGTGCGTGTCGATTTCTTGACTCCGCCACCAAGGTGCAGCTGCAGCGACTTTGAACTATTTGGCCGCACTTGTGAGCATATCCTGGCGGTAGCAATGTGGAGCACGTCAGGCAGCAAACCACCGGCCCCTGGCTCCAATGACGAGCTCTCAGAGTGGACACAGCAGGCCTTTGCTGTTGAAACTCGTGCTGCTGCTGCTGACAATGGTGCCGACAACATAGACGACGATGGTGGCGCTGGCACTGGCGGCGTGGATGGTGACGGCGGCCCTGGCGCTGGTGACATGGATGACGATGGCGCCAGCAACATCGACATTCCAAGCTGGGCCGCCTGCGTTGAGTTGCATATCACACCCGAGGAGCACGGAACTGACACACTGGAAGCGCCTGTCACGCCGACCAAGTCTCGCACCCCTGGCCCAGCTGCAGCAACGAAAAGCACTCGACGTGGTCGAATCGAGGGTACATCAGCCATCCAATCGGCACCAGCGTGCAAGCGCAACCGCCACCACATAACTCCAACGCCGACGGCTGCAAGGACGCCAACTGTACAAACGGCGGCCAAACACCAAGCACGGAAGCATCTGGATCAGCCCGGCCCGCCCATCGATTTGAGCAGCGACACAGATTTCGATATCATTGCGCCTGCTTCACCAGGGCCTCAGCGCAAGCGACTGCGTGTTGCACCTCCGATTCTTGAGCACTTTGGCTACAAGTTCCACCTGGTATACGACTCCGTCATCCGCAATACCATCTGGTCGCCATACCGCGTAGACCCTGCCAAGGATGCACCAGTCGATCCAGACGTGGCCAACAACCCCCAGTACATTCCACTTTCGCACCGGCAGGTCAAGATTCGTGGGCCGACCAACTTCGCATGCCTCAACGTGGACCAATTGCCATGCTTTTCGTCGGCAAATACCAATGGGTGCCAAGTTCATTATCGCAACGCGTGTGCAGTCAATGCTGTGGCAATGGCGCTCACACATGTGCTGCCTTCCGAGCCACATCTCAAAGTGGATCGCCCGTACCTGACTGACGCGCCGGTAGCTCAACCGCTTTTTCCATTTTTGTCACCAGATCATGTGGAGTCGTACTCTGGCCACGGCGGATTCATCATTGGATTTGGAGCGCTCCAGTGCATGGTCAACGACGTCAACGACGACGTGAGGTGGGGCCTTGGACCGTTACTTGTGGCCAACATGCTCGCGATCGCGAACCGTGAGTACGGTGAGGATTTCTTTGGCAGTTCTGACAAGGTATGATTTTTTTTTTAAATATTATTTTCCTTCATTTATTGGCTCACGGTTAATTTAATTCAACAGAATCCATCTGCTGCACTGGTCGAGCTTTGGGCAAAGCGGCTTGTAGAACGTGTGGCAGCCGCAGCCAAGCAGCCAGTCCCAAAGCCACCTGTCATTGAGGTACCCGAGCAACTGGAGCTGACCCCGCCTGTCATTCAGACCTTCGATTGGCGAGCCGATGTGCCACGCATGCTTACGGTTCTTGCATCAAGAGTGGACGCAGAGCGCGAAATTCTGGACGATGTCCGGACTCTTTTCACGTTCGTGATGATTGGCACCTCGACTGGTTGTTCGAACCCGCAATGTCAGCCCAAGGGCAACTGGAACCACGACACACAGGCCTGAGCGTTTCAACTTTCCGGATGTCCAGTCTGGAATCCCGTGTGGACGTTGAAGCCGACACTTTCCAGGCCTTGAATTATTTGGGCACTGGGGCGCGCCACGACTCGTACTACCGTGCTCCCACGAAATGCCCTTTCAGATGCGCAGTGTGCAGTCCTGCCCCAGTCAGATTGTCGGACTCTGACACTGACGGTGGCGGCATTGAGGGCACAAAGCGGTTGACCCGGACGGCCACTGCTCGGCTTGAATGCGAGGCGCCTGCTGCCGCCCCTGCCCGCGTTGCTGGCATTGTTGCTGCCGAGACGCTCCTTGTACTTGGCGCCCCGCCACCATCATCACCACTGCCACCAGCACTTCCTTGCGACTGCATTAGCTGGCCAGAGACCATGTGCGTTTACTCTTGCCCATTTTATTCTCTTTTATGGCCTGCCGCCAACTCCACCATTTATATCTCATGTTTTTCGATGACACGACAGGCGATCGGCATGCCCTAAAGACGACCCGCACATTTGTAATGGCCGTCGCAATTTCTGTGTCAAATGGGACAAGGTCCCCATGTTTCTCCGCGTGGAAATCTACTGGGACAAATTTCAGCCAACTCTCTCGGCTGGGTTCAGCGCCGAAGGGTACGTCGTCCTATATGAGCGCCTTCATGAGTGGCTGGGCATTTGGCTGACTCGAGGTCGTCGTAGGTTTCGGTTCTTCCCAGTGGCAATATTTTGGATTTCCAAAAAAAAACCTCCCGCCCTCATTGCGGCACTACGTGACCACCTTTCGCCGGTGCAAGAACAAGCAATTCCTGGCCAAAGGTGACGACGGCTTCTCTCGGTCTTGGTTCGCCAGCGACGACACGATGGTCGACCTGCGCAAGAATATCAAGATCCCCGCTGATTATCCTGAGTCGTCTCCCGTTCTGGAGCTCGATGCAGAGAAGTTCATGCGAGACGTCTTTGTCAAGGGCCGATTCCCGGTGGGCATGGTACCGCGTGAAATCTGGTATGCCGTCGAGAAGACAACCACGAGCCGGTAGCGGGTTTGGTAGTTGAATATAATTATGTGTGCACTATAATAATGGCGAAAAAATCAGGGTAAAAGGGTTCAGCCGGTTCGGGCATGGCATGATCGCGGACAAAAAGGAGCCCGGACAGGTTTGGCAAGGGCTAGAAAACAATGGGGTTGTTGATCCAGAGAAAGTTAGCACGGCCAGGCGCCGGGAACGCCATAGCGGTGCTGGCGGTCGCGGTATAACGAAAATAATACTGTAGTGGGGCCGCGCGGCCAGTGGTGGTGAAGAACGGCAGGGTGGACAAGTGTTGTTGGCACTGACGGTATGAACGTCACCCGGACAGGGCCGTCGGCTCGATATTTTATGGCGGTGGTGGTGGCGGGCGACGAATATAGCAATGGCGGGGTGCCAGGCCGGGTAGGATGATGAGCCCTGGGGAAGGCCGATGGCCCCCAGGAAAGTCGAGAAGTGCACTATTATGAGTCCTGGTAAAGTGAGTTTATGAGTCCTGGGATGGAGGTTATGAACCTCAGGAAACGGTTTTGAGTCCCAGGAAAGGAATTTTCCGTAAACGAGCGCCACCCAAAATACTTTCCCCACATTTTGAAATGTCAAACAATATTGCAGAGCTACTGCCCGAGCTCCTGACCGCCACGCGCCCGCTCCGGCCGCTCCTTGCCGCCGCCGCCGTCGCCGCCCTGCTGGCCCACTTTTACGTGCGCCATGTACTCCTGCCGGCGCCACTGCGTGGTCTGCCGTACCTAGGTCCGCCAACCATCTTACGCCTGGCGGCGGCGCGCATGCCGTACCTCGATTTCTTCAAGGCACAGATGGACGCACTGCAGCGCATGGCGGTCCAGTTGGGCGCCATCGCCAACGCGACCGACACCCCGGCCGCGTGGTGCACTTGGGTGTTTGGGTCGCACATTGTCATGATTGCCAACCCAGAGGACGCGCGCGCGGCCGTGGTCGGGTCCGAGGAGTCGTTGCCGCTGCGCCGCGTCACCTGGGGCGAGCTGGGACTGAAGACGCATGAGGCGCTCATGGGCAATAGCCTCGTGACCACTATGTATCGCTAACTCTATTGGGTTGGACACGGACACAGTGACTGACTGGTATTGTAACAGGGGAGTACCGTGGAAAAAGCACCATGGGGTCCTGCTGCCATCGTTCCGGCGCGGGTTCCCAGCCGATCTGTTTGCGCCGCCGTCGCGACAGCTGCTGGCGCACTTTGACGCGCACGCGGTCGCCGGATCGACCGTGGACGTCGACGACTACATGCAGCGGCTGACTCTGGACGCGCTGTCCGGGATCCTGTTTGCGTCGTCGTTCGATGCCATCAACAAGCCCAACTCGCACATGCTGACGCTGTACAACGACGTGCGTGCGTTCCTGTTTCATCCCGTGTACACGGCTCTGGGCACCCTGGCCGCGTACACGCCCGCGGGTCGCCGCGCCCGGGCCAAGGTCCACGCGTTTAGCCAGTGCCTCAAGGATCTCGTGACGGAGCGCGCGGCCGAAATGCAGGAGCGCCGCAAGAACGGGACCGAGGCACCGGTGGATGGACGCGACTTGCTCGAGCGCATGATCGAGGCGTCCGAGGCGGGGCTCATGTCGGACGAGGAGATTCGGTCCAACATGGTCGGCTTCTTTGTTGCGGTATCGTATCTTTTTTCGTTTTTTTGCTTGGTTTCCATGACCTCATCCTTGGAAAAAATATACATTAGGGACACGATACCACTGCAACGACCCTCACGTACGCCATTTACATGCTCGGGTACCACAAGGACATCCAAGACAAGGCGCGTGCGGAGGCTCTGGCTTTGATGGGCACCAGATCCGTGGATGTGTCCAACGCCCAGGGCGCCGAGCATGCCATTTACCCGACCAACGACCAGGCTAACAAATTGACATATCTGACGATGGTCATCAAGTACGTTTGCCCTTTCCCTTTTTCGTGAATGTGTAACTGACAGCCAAAACCAGAGAGACGATGCGGCTGTTCCCAGCCGTGAACGCGCTCCCGTTCCGACGGGCATCGCGCGACGTGAAGCTTTCGACGGGCCATGTGATCCCGCGCGGCACCGTGGTGTCGATCCACATTTTGGCCATGCAGCGCGCCAAGCAGTTTTACGGCGAGGATGCTGACACGTTCCGTCCCGAGCGGTGGGCCAAGCCGGCGACGGCAGCGACCGCCAGCCAGGCAACGGCAATAGCAGCGGACGAGGAGGACGAGCAGTTGACGGCGGCCACCGAAGGCACCGCGGTCCCACTATCGGCGTCGGCCAACGGTTACATGTGGATGCCGTTCTCGGCTGGGCCGCACGCGTGCATTGGCCAGCAATTTTCGATCACGGAGCAGCGCGTGTTGCTAGCCATGATGCTGGCGCGGTACGAGTGGGATATTATGGGAGACGAGCATGCCCTGGCGGGGAAGCCGCTGAGTCGGCGCGGCATGTTGCTTCACCCCGAGGGAATTCATGTTGTGTTTCGCCGTCGCGGGGCCGCGCGTGAGGAGTAAGCAGTTTTGATTCATTTCTCTCTTTCGTTTCTTACTATTGCAATCCAATACATTCAGTCAGTCAGTCATGTTCTCTCGTATCCGCGTACGTTGTCGTCCTTGTTGTTTTTATTGACTGTGTCATTGTATAGTGAACTGATCTTGATGGGTTGATACAGCCCGCCATTGCTCGCGTCCGCCAATTCTCGTCGCAGGTCGGCGGCTCCTCGGGTACGAGTCCCGCTCTGATCGGCGCTGGCCTTGTTGGTATTGGTACCGTATCTACATTTTTTTCTTCACCTGTGGGCAGCGAACTCGATGGTCGCCGGGGTCGATCGCCTTGTGGATTGGTAAAAAGAGGTCCCCCTTCCCCTCCCAGGGTTGGTTGGGTTTGGTTGTTGACAAAGCGCCTTTTATCGCGCCATCTTCATCTTGGACTACTCATAAACGCGATACGCGATCCTCCCTCCATTCACACACTCACACAACGAAAAATAACACATAATTACACATAGGTGCCATTGCTTACTACGCCATGAACGCGTCCTCTTCAACCCCCGCTGCTGCTGCTGTCGCGGTCGCAGATCTTCCCCCGGCGCTGTCCCCCGCCGAGTTCCGCGCATTCAAGCTGGCGGCGGTTGAGCCCATCTCGCACAACACCGCTCGGTTCCGGTTTGCGCTGCCGCACAAGGACCAGACGATCGGCATGCCCACCACGTCGTTTGTGCTCACCAAGTTCACGCCCGAGGGCGCCGCCGAGCCCGTGGTGCGCCCTTACACCCCGACGTCCACGGACGACGTGCGCGGCCATTTTGATCTGGTCATCAAGCAGTACCCGGACGGCAAGATGTCCAAGCACATTTTCAGTCTTAAGGTATTTTGTCCTCTTATTTTTGTATGGAATCAATTGCTCAAAAAAAATGCTATTGATATAGGTCGGCGACTCGCTCGAGGTCAAGGGCCCGCTGCCCAAGTACCCCCTTGCCGCGAACCAGCACAAGGAGATTGGCATGATTGCCGGCGGCACTGGCCTGACCCCAATGCTCCAGGTACCTTTCTCTTTTTCACGTTTCCTTTCTTGACCGCAATCTTCCTCCCCGCAGCTAACTTGATAAAAAATGAATATAGGTTGTCAACAAGCTGCTCCGCGACCCGACTGACACCACCAAGCTCACGCTTCTGTTTGCGAACGTGTCCGAGTCGGACATTTTGCTCAAGGCCGATCTGGACGCGCTGGCGGCCAAGCACGGCGACCGGTTCAAGGTGCACTACGTGATTGACAAGGCCGAGAATGCGGCCGCGTGGACCGGCGAAGTCGGCCACATCAACAAGGACTTAATCAAGAAGTACATTCCCAGTCCCTCGGCGGACAACGTCAAGGTGTTTGTGTGCGGTCCTCGTACGTACACGTTTTCAACTTGTTTCTTTGGTTCAGACTGATCCCCCTTTATGTTGATATAGCCGGTATGATGAAGGCGATTTCGGGATCCAAGGCCCCCGACTTTTCGCAGGGCGAGCTCGACGGCGTGCTCAAGGATCTGGGCTACAACAAGGACCAGGTGTTCAAGGTGTAATATCAAAATATATACATTGCTTGCTTGCTTGTTTTCTGTGTGCTGCGAATCGTGGACGATCAGCTCGAAACGCGCATTGTCCCTTCTGAACTGGGCAGCAGTTGGGAGGGAGCACTGACGCGTGGTCGTTTGCGCTTGTTTTCCCCTATAAAATCGAAATGGAGTCAGTGAAACCAAACGAAAGGAAGCGGATAACGCACAAAGAGCAAGCTCGTCCCGATCCGCGACCGCCAGCTCGTCCGGCACACGGCCGTCCCACCCGTCCTCGCCGACCATATCGCCGCCGCCCCACAAAGTCTCCTGCGTTCCTCCTCCAACTGACCCCTCCTCCAGTGAAGTTCCCAGCATCAGGTCCCACGATCCCGACACCGCAACGGCCTCGGCGCCGCGGTCGCGGTGGTCGGCGGCGGCGGTGGCGCGGGCTAGCGACGCGCACATCACGCGCGCCATGGCCCCGGACTCGTCGGCAGCCGCTAGCCGCGCCAAGTACCCGACCAGCGACGCCACTTTCCCCGGATGGCCCGCGCCAGGCCCCGCTGGACGGGCCGTATCGTCCACCACCACCGATGCTGCCGCTGTTGTTGGTGCGGCTGATCGCTTGGGCGACGGTGGACCTGTGCCGGTGGATGACGGCGCTGTGGTTGAAGTGGTCGATTTGGCGGTTGTTGTCGTCGCGGCAGTCGTCGCTGAGCGTGCTGACGCACTGCCCGATGAGGAGCCCTTGGCGTCCGCGGCGGCTTTGGCGGCACGGGCTCGCGCGGCGGCTGTCACGCGCCCGGTGGCGGCGGGAGTGCTTGAACCGCCGGCCTCTCCTCCTGGCGTTGCGGCAGCAGCCCCCGTCCGCGCCGACGGCGCGACCGAGCGGCGGGTTCGTTTCGGGCGCGGTGCCGGCACCGCCGCCGCGGGTACAGTCGCTGCTACCGTTGGGGTCGCTGCTGCTGCTGGCGTCGGTGTTGCTGAATTTGGCAGAGGAGCTGTGGCAGCGGGTGCAGGACCCGCCGCCGCCGCCGCCGCCGCCGCCGCAGAAGGAGCAGTAGCAGGTGCTGACGCCGCCGCCGCACCACCGCCGCCGCCGCCGGCCTTGGCAATAACCACGCGCTGCCGCCACTCGGCCAGCAACGGTTCGGGCAACAACAATTCCACTTGGGCCGGTGGCATGCCCGCGGCAGCTGCTCGGGTCCGCATCTCCTCGCACTGGGCGATGGTGAGGGACATGGCGTTGCGCATGCGCGTGTTGGCGGCCTCGCGGTCGGCGGTGCCCGGGTCCAGGGTCGTCGCCAGCCGAATCGCGGCCAAGAGCTCCTCGCGGGTCTCGGCCACCTGGTCAAAGAGCGCCAGCAGTTGCGGTGGGACGGTACGCGTGCCGCCGCTGCCCGCGGCCACCGCCGCCACTAGCGCGGCCTTGACCACGGGCGCCGCGTCCGAGACCAGCCGCGACAATTCGCGCACCAGTTCCAACGGCGGCCGGGTCGCCACGGCAACCGGTGGCGGCGGCGGCGACCGGGACGTTGCGAGCACTTGTTGCTGAGCACCCAGAGGAGGAGCGAGTGCCGCTACCCCTGATGCCGCGGGGGCAGAGACCGCGGTCGAACCGGTCGTAGCAGCAGCAGCGGCAGCAGCGGCCGCCGCCTGTGCATTCCGGATCTGGAGCATGGCCAGCTGGATAGCGCGGAACCGCGCCGAAAGCCGCGCGAGCTCCTGCTCCAGCCGCGCACGCTGGGCAGCGTCCGCGGTGGCCGGCAGCGCCGTTTGCAGCTGCTGGATCGTGCCATGGGTGTTGGCGAGCTCCTGTTGCAGCCACAGGTACCGGGACTGCGCCGTGGCATTAGGGTCGGCAAGCGAGTGCAGTTGCTGGATTACGATCCGGAGCTGGGCCAGGATCGCCGGGTCGCGCATGAATGCGGCGATTTCGGGGTTCGCGGCCGCCGCGGCGGCAATGGGCGTCAGAGCCGATCCACCCGCCATCGGAGGAGCCGTCGTCGTCGTGGCGGCAGCGTCATTGGGCACGCTTTGCTGTTGTTGCTGCTGTTGTTGCTGTTGTTGCATCTGCATCTGGCGGTGCTGCTGCTGCTGCTGCAATTGGTACTGGAGCTGGAGCTGTTGCTGCTGCTGCTGTTGCTGCAGTTGAAACTGGTGCTGCTGTTGGAGGAGCAACTGCTGCTGTTGCTGCTGTTGTTGTTGCTGTTGTTGCTGTTGTTGGAGCATTAGAAGCTGTTGCTGTTGCTGCTGCTGTTGATGATGCTGCTGCTGCTGCATCTGGAGCTGTGCGCGCTGTGCATTCTGGCGGACAGTGACAAGACCATTCTCCAGAGCGGTGCGGTAGGCTTCCAGGGTTGGGGCGCGGTCGTAGCTGCCGGACTCGATCGTGGCGGCAAAGTCGGGAACGCGCGCTTGGACGTTGGCGGGCATGAACTGCGCCAGCTGTACGCGCAAAGTGGCACGGTATTGCTCGCGCTGGGCGTCGCTAATGGGTGGGGGCATTACAAACCAATTTTTTTGACTGACTTTTTTGAATTTGATCCGAAAGAGAGAGAGAGGTGATTGATTTTTGATCCGACCAGGATGATGAGCCTGCTGGACGAGGCAAGGATACCACGGAGACTGCCGCCCATTCCTGTCCCCGGACGCACACCAAATCAAGAAGATCACGTTGACGACGAAGATCGGGGCGGCTGGACCATACTTATTCGAATAGATTTTTGTTTTCAACTCCACGTCTCCAAGAGAGGCAAAGAGAGAGACGTGAGACGCCATATCACGCCCCTGTGGGCACTTCTAACCAATCAACTGATCCTCCTCCTCCAATATCTTCTGTTCTGCTTGTTCCCGTCGAGTTTTGATGTTTCAACGCACATCCAGCCAGTGAGGGGAATCCAATAGCGTTGTACACCTACCATGTTTTCACATTACACCTGCTTTGGATTGGCAGCACGAGAGTGAGAGAAGGTTTTCACGATTTCACACGCGATTTTGACCGGCTGAGAAGTGCGCGCCACGCACACACACACACACACAGTCTGTTCGCTAGTTTTCTCTTTCCTCACCTCCATCCAAACCACCCAAAAAAAAAAAAAATTTCTTTTAAAAGAATTCAAGACCAACCGTAAAAAAAAAGCCAAAAGAACGAAATAAAACACACATGCGCTCCTCCTCTACGACCCGCTCGTCCACCGCGCTCCGTGCCCATTCTCCGGCTACCCCAGCACCAGCACCGCCATCTGCGACCGCCCGTGCCGCCGCCGCCCCTCCATCATCATCCTCCTCTGCCCGTTCCAATTCCAATGGCAGCAGCAACAACAGCAAATCTCGGGCGGCGTCGATGAAAAAGGAGGTGACGACCACCACCACCCCATCAGCAGCAGCACCCGGGCAGTCCCGCTCGTCCCGGCGTCGTCGCTCCCCAAAATCGTCCAGCAGCAACTCCTCCAAACCGGCCCCTGCTATCGTCTCTGCCGTCCGCGGCTACGAATCGGACCCCACGGCCACGGCCACAACTTTGACGTCATCGTCATTGGGTGTGAGTGTGAGTGTGGTCCCCGCCGGCAAGGCGCGCCAAGCAGCGCAACTGCACCAGCTTGTGCAGCAACAGCAGCAACAGCAACAGCAACAGCAGCAGCAGCAACAGCAACGCTCTGGAAGCACGAGCGATGGTGGGACTGGCAGTGGTGCCCGCCGTGGTGGTAAGGGCAAGAAGCCGCCGTCATCATCATCGATCGCGTCCGCGGCCGTGTGCGTGTATATTTTCATTCTTTTTGACTGGTTTCCATGAAAAGAAGCTTACGAGCGAGGAGTGGCCCCCTCTATCAGTGTGACCACGGCGGTCCCTGTAACTGGAAGTCGTACCCGCCGCGCCTCGTTACCTCCCAATGCCGGAGCTGTTGCCGTCGTCACCCCGCTGACGCCGCCTCACAATGCCGCCGCCGCCGCTGCTGCTGCGCGTGGCCGGACTGGCGCCGCTACTGCCCCACCCAAGCCAATCTTTACCTCGTACGCGGCCGTCGCTCCCGCCGCCACCGCCACGACCCCGTCGCGCACGGCCACCACCGCCAACGGTACCGCCACCACTAACAGCACCAGGAAGGCCGGAGCCTACGCCGGCGCCACTTTCCAAGACTCGCCGGCTCCCGATGCCCTTCCGGCCCCGGCGTTCTTTGGCTTTGCCCACGACCATGGCCGCGACTCGGAGCATGACGAAGACGACGATTCTTTCCAGCACAACCACCACAGCTGGCCCATGTCTCCGACCGCCCACAAGAACAGCAGCAGCAGCACTACCGCCGACCGCACCCTGGGCTCCGGTACCAAGAGCAGCGACAGCGACGGCACCGACAGCGACAGCAACAGCCGCGAGGACCACCTCCTGGACGAGCTCGCGGACCCCGCTGCCGGAGGTACTGTCGTGACTGCGGCGCGCGGGTCTCTTCTCTCGCTGCTCAAGTCGGCGGGGATGCCCGTGCGCCCTGCCAGCGCCGGTGGGCTCCAGACCCCGGCCGCCTCTTCGCCACTTCTGGGCCAGTCGCGGACCGGACCGGGTTCGCCGGCGCACTCGGGTTCCCTGGCGGTTCCCATGACCGGATCGCACAATGGCGGCGGTGGGATGGTCCCGCCGACCATGACGCCCTTTTCGGCGCCCATCCCGTCCTACATGCTCCACCACCCGCACCCGCAGCAGCCGCCGACCCCGCCGCATCTTGCCGGCGGCGCTGGCCCAGTGCCCATGTTCTTTGCTCCGCACCCGCCGGTCTGGCCCGGGATGCCGACTGGCCCCTCCCCCATGTACGGCCACCCCCACCACCCCCAGCACTACCAAATGTCGCCTGGCGCGCACCCTGCTAGCCTGCCCACAGCAGTACCGCCCAACATGTTCGGCATGTGGCCCGCGCCGCCGGTTGCTACTGCTGCTTCGATGGCGGCGGCGCCTAGTGTGCCTCTGCGAGGCTCGTTTACTACCGACCCGATGTTCGGGGCGCCGGCCGCCACCTCCTCTCCCGCAGCGGCCACTGTAGATCGCTCGCGCGCGTCGGCGCTGGCGCAGGACTTGCGCTCGTTGCTCCGTCTTCCGCAGTCGTCTGCGTCGTCGAGCCCTTCCGCTTCTTTGGCCGCACCGATGTCCAGCCCTGGCGGCCTTGCCTCGCCTGCCGCGACCGTGTCGTCGTAATATTCCTTTTTCAATTTTTTTTTTTTT
>MU624633.1:6582-37990 GCA_025349905.2 Blastocladiella britannica
GAGGAATGTGCTGCTAATGAGGGTGCTGAGGAGCGGAGTTCAGCATTATCAGTTTCGGACGAAAGCAACAATATTTTGAGAAGATTCGCAAGAATACTTTCTGCTCACATGACTTCACGCAGAATTCCTTAAGCCGCGAACAACACGACTACGAGAAAAGCTCCCAATTGCATATCGCACACCTCCCAGTTCATTTTTTTCTCATTTCGCAATATATTCTCTCTTTCATTTTGACAAAAAAATTACCGAGGAGTGGAAAGAGCCGCCTTTGCACCACACTCTGCAATTGATTTGATTTATATTGCCCACCCACATCCGCTACTGCAAGTCGACAAGCCAACCGATCTAACTGATCCCTGAAGTCGCAAAAAAAAAAAAAAATGACCGACACCATCGCCTCGCTGGTCGACCGCATTGCACAGTCGTTC
This sequence comes from Blastocladiella britannica, assembly GCA_025349905.2. Lineage (NCBI taxonomy): Eukaryota > Fungi > Blastocladiomycota > Blastocladiomycetes > Blastocladiales > Blastocladiaceae > Blastocladiella > Blastocladiella britannica. Next base: position 7,011 of record MU624633.1, read on the forward strand.
CGCCTCTCCACTTCCTCTACTTCCTCCTCGCCAACATCTGGGTCCCCACGCTCAAGGTCTCCATCATCATCGTCATCGACGCACCGTGATCGCGGCGGCCACTATGCATCCAAGTCATCAAAGACTTCGCCACGTACTGGTTTCCCACCGCGATCGGCTTCCACTTCCACTTCCTCTTCGACCGCCGCAAATGGTACCGGATCGGGATCGGGCCCTCGCCGCCCGTCCTCGCGCTTGTCCACCCAAAATACTACTCCTGGTGGTTCAACCACTTTTTCCCGTGCATCCATGGCCGGCAAGTCCCGTTCCTCGCCACGCACGCTGGCCCTAGCCGCGCTCACGACCCCGATCGCGCCCGGATCAGACGCTACGGGTGGTCCCCCTCACATGCCGCACCGCCCACCCGCATGCGCCGCATCGCCAATCCGGCCGCGCCGGTCCACTGCTCCCGCGACGACCGCGTCCGATCGGGCAGCGTCGATCGGGCTGGCATCGCGCCCAACCGCGCCGCTGCCGGCCGATAAGCGGCCCGACATGCACCGCATTGACTCGGGGATGGGCTCGTTCCTGTCGACTTCCACGGCCGCGTCGTCGCTTGCGCACTTGCCCGGAATAGAGGATGGGCCCGAGGACGACGCTTCCAATGGTCGTCAGCCCCGCCAACCGGTTTATGCAAAGCAACAGCACTTGACGCCTCGGCCACCCATGTCGACCGACTCGGGCGACTCGGGTTTGGCGTCGTCGTCTCGCCGCCGCGCCGTTTCGGCGGCCGCAAACGTTGTTGGATTGCGACACCCGCTCTCGGGCGAGCTGCACGTGCAGCCGCGGCCACTTCACGGCACCCGGCACGCGCTGGGATCGGGAACTACCACCTCTACCACCAACACTGATGACGACTATGATGACGACGATCACAGCGAGCTGGACGACCGGAGCACCCGTACCATGTCCACCACCGCGTCGGTGCGCAACTTGCGGCTGTTGTACAACGAAGCCGCGGCGTATGTCGGGGAAAATGCGCCTCTGTCGCTCATTTCCGCTTATCGCGTGATGCAGGACGACGATGATGGAGAGGAAGAGGACGATGTCGAGGAGGACGAGGGTAGCGACTTGGAGCTGGAGGACACCCACAACCGGATCCACCAGCACCACATCATCCCGCCGCATACGTCTCTGACGCAATGGCCATCACTTCCAGCAGTCAACTCAATGGAGATTGTCGAAATGGACGACGACGATCGCGAGAGCAGCCTCAGCAGCGAGGACGATGCCACGTCCACCGCAAGCTTCACGTCGACCCACTCGTCCCCTGACGACAACAATGACGTCGGTGTTGACCATTTCCCGCTCGACATGGTCATGGATCTTTACACACAACAGCAACAACAACAACCGGACCAGCACGATTTCTTGGATGTCGACCCGACCGGCACTACCCACTTTCGCGCCGAGACGGACGAGTTTGACGAGACGGGCGTCATGTCGTCGTCGTCGGCCACTGGCACGCTGGCGGCCGCTCGGGCCGGGTCGTACGCGCCGCTTGCCGACACCAGCAGCGCAAGCAGCAGCAACGATAACTCGACTTCGTTGGCAGCAGGAGCTGATGTGCACCACCACCCAGCGGCAGCATCCTCTTCAGCCAGTACGCACGGATCGTCCATGGCCGCGCCATCGTCGCTCCGGGCCCGGCTCCTCAGCGGTTACGAAGACCACGAGCATGCCGTGGGTGGAATGCTTTCGGCCGCTCATTCGCGGGCAACCACATCGGGAACGCTGTCGATTGGCACTGAGCAGTTTTTCGCATCGTCATCGGCAACTGCCACCGCCAAGCGAACCAGCCGCGCCAACTCGATCTTTGACGATCCGCGGGCGGCGTCGCTGGCCGATATCACGGCCGTGGCGGACTGGGACTCGCACATTGGCGTCTATGCACCTGAAATCTTTGCGCATCTTCGGGCACTGGAGGTATCTCATTTCATTCTCATTGACCCATGTACCCAAATTGACAAAAATGTGAATATAGACACGGACACGACCCAAGCGCCATTACATGGACACGCAGCAGAAATCAATTACGCGCGAGATGCGCGACAATCTCGTCGACTACCTGGTGGGCGTGCGTGCGGACTTGAACCTGGCCCGCGACACGGTATTCCTGGCCATCAACTACATGGACCGGTACCTGTCCAAGCGCGGGGTGACGGCGACGTCGCTCGACGTGCTGACGCTGTCGGCACTGCTGGTGGCGTCCAAGTACGAAGAGGTGGCCCCACCGGATGTGGTGGACATTGCGCGGCTGCTGGACCACCAGTTCTCGGTCGACGATATCTTGGACATGGAGCAGGACATGTTGTCGGTGCTCGGGTTCCGGCTCAATGCGGCCATTCCCGAATCGTTCTTTTACGCGGTGATGCACGCGCTAGGCGTCAACTCGCTGGCGCGGGGCGGGCCGCACCGCGTTGCCGTGGTCCGCGCGCAGCACGTGCTGTGGATGGCCGTCTCGGACTACGACGTGGCCGCCATGTTCCTGCCCAGCACCATTGCCGGCGCGGCGGCGCTGGTCTCGATCGAGGTCTACGGCAGCGGAACCAACAACAAGGCTGCGGATCCGCCCATGTTTGTTTCGCCTCGCGCCGCTCGCGATGCGTGGACCGTGGTGGCTCAAGGGTGCTTAGGGTTCACGCCAGGAAGTGACGAGGAGCGCGAACTGAGCGCATGCGTGGCCGCCACACACCGGGCGCTGGCAAAGCCCAAAATCAATATCCAGCGGTGCACGGACATTGCGCTGCGGGCCGCGGCGCGGGCGGACGAGGCATGATCCTCCCTTGTTTTTTTTTCTTTTTTTTTCTTTTTCTTATGACGCCCGCGATCGGCGGGTGCAACTTCCACACAAACTACTCACTTGGATCCCTCCCCTTCCTTCGAACCCATTTCCCTTGCTCTCTCTCTCTCATTCCCAAACTTTTCTCTTTCTTCTTGATCTGCAATACAAAATCGAAAATATTGTCCATTTTTTATGAGAACAAATGCAGTCGTTGAATGGTCGCAACATGCAAAGCAAACTGCGCCAGTACCGCCTCGTCAATTGTCTCTTGGACGGCCGGCTCGCACTGCAAGTGTCCGCCCGCTGCGCGCACCACGCCGACCGCCCACCGGTACACGCGACTGGCGTTATTGGCGGCCTCGACGGTCGGGATCCGGTTTTCGGGCGGAAGCGTGAGTGATGCCACGAACGTGGCCAGACGCGTCTTGGGCCCGCGATCAAGCAGCGCCATGATCGGGGAAACGAACGTTGCAGTGGCGATACGGCGGGAGTCGAGCGAGCGTGGCTTTTCAGTGACCCATCCCAACGCGGTTGCATTGGTGGTGGTAGAACGATAGATGTGGACCGACACCGGGTACTCGGCACTGATCCACACATACGTGTCGGTCCAGGACGGTTGGGTCTGGCACAGGTCCGGGATGAGGTCCGCCAGTGCCAGCAGTGCCTCGCTCGACAGTTGTGCGGCGCTGCCGAGGTGCAGGAACCCGGCTGGATTCTTGGAAGACATCCGATGAAACCCAATCTCGCCCAGTAAGTCCCACCTAGTCGGTACAATCGCCGTATCCGGGTCCCACGGCTCCTGGTATCCGATCGCGCGCAGTTCGTCCACGCACCACTTGTAAACTGTGCCAGTAGCCGCGATCCTCTGATCGATCGACGATACCGCCGACGCGACTCGAATTTCGTCCGGCATGGCCGACCCATGCGCCATCGTTGTGGTCGAGAACGGCGTGGTAAAGCAGAACGAGAGCAGCAACGGCGTCGAGTCGGCCAGCAATAGTTCGGGTGCATGGTCGGGGTCCTCGGATCCGCCGTCAATGTACTGCTTTTGGGTACGGTACAGCATCAGGCGCAGTGGCTCGTGAATTGTTGACGAGAGTGTGGACTGCATTGGTTGCTTGTTGTGGTGGTCGAATCGAAGCATGGGAACCGTGTGTGTGGGAGGGACGGCTGCGAGCGCTGGAACTAGCTGGCACAGGATTTGGAGGATGGTCCAGGGCATGGGGTACGTTCTGATGACGGTGCGATTGGCTGGAGGCAGATCAAAAGGCAGTTGCTGACCGACGGGTTGCTCGGGGTACGGTGGTGGGGGAGCATGATCAGCGGCGGTCGAGAGCATCGTTTACTTTTGCACAGCTTGGTCGGATCCAAGCCAAGTGCGGTGTCCATGACATGCTTGGTTGGTTATATAACGATCCTGGCCGCGTAAAGTATCGGGTGCGACCACTGCCATTCGGTGGAGGGAAATGACGTCGCGCATTTGCATGCAGGTGCGTGACGGGTGTCTATGGGATTCTATCGCTCTCTCCAGAGCTCCGGAAAAATTGCAGCGTTTTTTGGAGTCACTTCGGATTTCTCAGCAGTCGCTTGTTCCAGTCAGTCGAGAGATCCTGACTCCAGCTTTCGCCTCTCGGAACGGCCGACCTAGCGAAAAAGAGTTAAAACCCGGAAGAAAGATGCATATGCATTTTCCTCGGAGTATCTTTGGCAGCATGCCGTTGCTGCTCACTTCGCAAGATCACTGATCGACTCGAACAAACGAAAAAAGGTGACGGTGGTAAATGAATAGCAATTCAAATGACAAGGACATATACTGGGTGCAGGCGCGCAAAAAGCACAAGTAATGTTTAATAATAAGAAAAGGATACCAACGATCTACTGGCCGCCGCCGCCATTCGCCGTCGTCGGACTCGGAATCACAGCCGCTCCGGGGGGTGCCGGGGTCGTCGATCCGGGGGTAGCCCTCTTCTGAATCAGCGTCTGGAAAAAGTTGGCCAGCACCGCGTTCTGGTCGTCGCCACCGGGCGTGGGCATGCCTCCGCCGTACATGCTTCCCGGCGAAGCAGCGCCGCCAGTCATTGACGCGCCGCCAGGGGTCATGGGCATGGGTGCGAGCATGGGCAGGCCGATCGGCGACGATGTCGAGGGCATGGGCGGAGCAGGCGATGCCGACGCTGCCGCAGCCGCAGCTGCTGCCGCCGCGGCCGCCGATGTGGCGCCGGGGGTCGTGGACCGCGAAATCAACTTGGCGAGCGCGGCGGCCGGCGGCGTGGACCCGGCGAGCTGTGGCAGTGGAGTGAGGATTCCGTGGGCCGGGGTGGGCGATGCCGCCGACCCGTTGCCATTGGCGGTGGCGGTGGTGCGCAGGGCCGCCAGCTGGCGTTCTAGGAACGTCTGGTCGTCCATGGCCGCCACCAGCATCGAGTCGGCCGATACGGACGATGACGACGACGCAGCTGCCATGGGGTTGGCCGCGAATGCGCCGGCCGCGGCGGAGACAGCAGCGGCCGCGCTGTTGGCGGAAATAGCCTCCGATGGCGGTGCGGGCACGGCAGCAGCCCACGCGGTCGCCAGCGCATCGGGCACGCGCTCGGGCCACTGGTCGGGCGCATTGGCCAGGGCCGTGACCGCCTGCACGGCGTCATCGCTCGAGTGCCACGACTCGGGCGCGCGCTGCATCTTGATCTTGTTGAGCGAGTCCCACCCGGCCGGAATGAACACCGTGTCGCGCTCGATCACATTGGCTCGGTGCGTAAACAGCGCCGTCAGCGCCGGCGCACTGTTTCCGGTGGCAGCCGATGCGGTCGTGCTGCCAGGAGCGGCAGCGGCGGTGGCCGGCGGCGGGAACAGTCGGAAGTGCAGGTACGACCGCAGCACGTCCACGGTCGCGGGCTTAGCGAGGGACGTGTAAAAGAGCGAGGCGCCGTCTGTTATCATGTTTATTTCAGTCAATATTCATATTCGAAAACAAGTAAAAAAGGGGAACACATACACTGGAGGGCCACAGCGCGCACCACCTGTTGGATAAAATCGAACATGTCATCGTCGAATCCATTATCGCGCTCGAGCACGGCCATGTGATCGGACTATTTTTCATCGAAACACAAGAGTGAGTAAAAAAATTGCCACACATAAAGTAGAGGGCATAAACACCTTGGCACAAACAATGGCGATCGGAATACCGAGGTTGCGCGTCAGCACGCCCGGACCCAGCGGCAACGTCACCCCACCGGCGTGCTCCTGGGCCAGCAGCACCGCGGTGGACGTCATGTGCGCCGACGACACCAGAGACCCGGTCTCGGACGCGGTGCCGACGGGCTCCAGGTACTCTTGCACGTGCTTGACGGCGGCGAGCTTGAGGATCTCGGTCCACGACAGCTCTTCCGAAACGGACATGGCGGTACCCAGCTCCGAGTCGTCGACGCTGATCTCGGACGCGGCGTCATCGAGCATGTTGGTGGTCGCGACGGACGCGATCGAAAGCCGGTGGGCGGCCTTGCTGGTAGTTGCTGAACCGGTGGAAGCGACGCCAAGAGCGCGACGAGCGGCGCGGTTCTTTTCGGCGGCAGCGGCGCGCTCGGCCTCGCGGCGGTCGTCGCGGTCGACGGCAGAATCGACCACGTGCTCGAGAGCGGCACACCACGCGCGCAGCTGCCCGAGCCAGCGCCACGGCGTGCGCCAGTCGAGCACAATCACCGCGGCGGTCCCGCACTGCAGCGCGGCGCGGTCCAGCGGCACGTGGGACTGGAACGCGGGCGATGACAGCGCAAACACGCCGATGCGCGCGTGCGGGGCCGAGGCGTCGGCGTCCTCGTCATCAGCGTCGTGGTCGTCCTCACCGTCGTCACCTACTCCGGTCCCACCGTACCCGTCGGGCCCGCCGTAAAAGTCGTGGCTGCCCATGGCTATGGCGGCGGCGTGGGCGGCGGCCGAGATGGGCGACAGGGTCGGGCGCAGGTCTAGGTACGAGTACGAGAGGCCGAGGTCGGTGGACGGCGGGTGTGTTGATGACGAGGAGGATGTTTGGCCGGTGGCGGCCGACTGAGAAGAGCCCGACTCGAGCTGGACCAAGGCAGCCGAGCGGTCGCGGGCCAGCAGGCGCAGGAGGGCCGATTTGCCGGCGGCCGGGTCGCCCATCACCAGGACGGTGCGGGTGGCGGTGGTGGAGGCGTGGCGTTGGGCGCGCAGGATGGACTGCCAGAGGCCCCCTCCGCTGCTGCTGTTGGTTGCGGTGGTTGCGGTGGTGGCCGAGGTCGCCGAGGGACCATTGCTGAGGAAAAAGTCGGTCATCTTTCCTTCCTTTGGTTTATTCGGGCCAGTCCGATCGATTCAATTCAAGAATTTTTGTTTTGTTTTCGATTTGTTGTTGTCTCGTGCTGGCGAACCGTCGTTACGAAAGAGGACTCCCATGTTGTGGCGTCCCTTGGACCTCAACTCGCTCTCTTTACTCTCTTTGGACCGCCGCCCTTGGGATAAAAATCATTATGGCTGACAATTTGCTGGTCCGCGCTCAGTTCGACTATGATGCGTTACAGCCCGATGAGCTCTCTTTGCACGAGGGCGACCTGATTACTGTCCTGGACGGTTCGCAGGCCGGCTGGCTCTTTGGGGATGTGGGCGGGCGTCAAGGGCACATTTCTTTCATTTCTATACCAGAGTACACTTGATATACTGACCGGTCTACAATGTAACAGATGGTTCCCCGACAATGTACTTTTATCAGAGTGGTACCTTTGGTCTGGCACACTCACGTAACTCACTCAATTGAACAGTACGTCGTCCCCGCCGAGCCTGCCGCTGCGCCCGCTCGCGTCCCTCCCAAGCTGCCGCCTCCGATCCCCTCTACTCCAGCTCCCGCTCCAGTTCCAGCCCCTGCTCCTCTTTCGGTTCCTGTCACCGACGTCGCCGCTCCCGAGCCCACCGTCGATACTGCTGCCCCGGCCCAACAGGACACTGCTGCTGCCGCTGCCCCGCCGCACGTTGAGCCCCAGCGCGCGCGCGTCGAGTACGACTATGCTCCGCAAAAGCCCGGAGAACTGGCGCTGACCTCGGGCCAGACCATCTTGGTCCTCCAAACCGAGATCCCGGGCGTGCACGGCTGGTACCAGGGCCAGGCCGATGGCGAGACTGGTTCGTTTCTTTTTCCTTTTGCTCTTTTGATCGAACAGACTGAGTAGTGTCCTATCAGGCGTCTTCCCGTCCAACCACGTCCGCCTCCTTGCCGGCAATGCCATGGAAGGTATGCACAGTCTTCTTTTTTCATGGTGTTCATCAGTTTTCTCAAATGATCATTTATAGAGAAACAACGCAAGCTAGCCGCATACGGCGTTCGCATTGGTGGTGGCCTCGGCGGCATCTTTGGCAGTGTCCCTGGCGGCCTGGGAGCTCTCAAGAAGCCAGCTGTACGTGCTTTGATTCATTTTGTCTTCTGCAAGGAAAGAGATCCTGATCTTCAGATGAATGAATACAGACGCCTGAGCATGCCGCTACGCCTCCGCATGCCCCCTCTGAGGCTCCCCACCCGCCGGCCGCCATGTCCCTGCCGCGTCGCCCGCCACCGGCCTCCCCAGTCCCGACCGAGCCGCCAGTCGAGCATATCCCGGCTCCTAGCGCGACCTCCAATTCGCCACCGATGCACACCCGCATGCCGTCATTGCCACGCATGCCTGCCGGGGTGCGTCCCAGCTCGGTTGGCAGCCCGTCGTCTGCAACGCCAGTCGAGATTGCGCCCCCGCCGCGCGTCGCGAGCCCTGCGCCGGCTGCTGCTGCTGCCCCGGCTCCTACCCGCGTCGCCCCGGTTCCAGCGCACCCCGCTCCTCCCAAGCCAAAGTCGCCCCCGCCGCGCGCCGCGTCGCCTGTCCGGCCCGTTTCTCCGGCACCCGCTGCACCGGTTGCTCCTCCGGTTGCTCCAGTTGTGGACGCGCCTGCTCCGGCGGTGGTTGCAGAGATCGCTGAGTCTGTGCCCGAGCCTGTCGCTGCTGCTCTGTCTGAAGTTGCGCCTCCCATTGAAGCCACCCCGGAGTCTGTTTCTGCTGCTGCCGATATGGTGGAGGCTCCTGCTACGCCTGCTTCAGCGCCGCTGGCGGCCCTCCCGGCCAAGCTGCGCCCGACCCAGACCAAGCGTCCGCCCTCGTCGGTGCGGTCGCTGCAGTCCATGACCAGCGCGGCGGCGCCGCCAGAGGCCGAGGCTGCGCCAGTTGTGCCGCAACGCTCGGCGTCGCCTGTTCCGGTTGTTATTGCTCCCGCTCCTGCTCCTGCTGCCGTCGTGGCGTCAGTGGCCGTGGTTGCTCCAACCGCCGAGGCGCCCGCAATGGAAGCAGCGGCTTCTCCCGAGGTCGCGTCCCCGTCCGCCACTACCCCGACGTCGCGGTTCGGCCGCGTCTCGTCGGCGATTGCCTCGCTGCAAGCGAACCTGGGCATGGGCCGCCCCGGCTCTGCGGGCGGATTACCGTCAGCGACGCCCCCGCCTATCCCCGGCGCCAAGCCGGCGTTTGGCGGCGCATTTGGGCTTCGGCGTCCTCCCAGCGCGCCCGGAACGGCGTCGGAATCAGCCGAAACAGATGCCACGGTTCTCAAGTCGCCCACCCGCACCAACACGGGCGGCAGCGATCACCTGGCTGCAGCGGTGGCCCCCGCGATTCCGCCGCGGCCCGCGACCATGGGCACGTTGTCACGGCAAGGGTCCGCGGCGTCGGTCGGGACCACGGGCCGGTCGGCGTCGCCGTCGCCCACGCGCATCAACACCGGCGGCGTTGGCGGGTACGCGCGCCCCGCATCGTTAGTTGGTGGTGGTGCTCATCTGCATCGGTCCCCCGTCATCACTGGAGGAGTGGTGGTTCCAGCATCGCCGGTCCCGGACGCGGCCGCGGACTTGGCAGCCACACTGTGGGATATGGTGGCGGCGCTCAAGATTGAAGTCGGCGAGCTGCGGTCGCAGGTGGCTACCGAGCGGTCCAAACGCGAGGCGGTCGAGTTACGGCTGGCGGTGGTTGAGGACAAGTTGGCGTCGTTGGCGTAGTCCAGTTACCCAATCACATGTGCAGTGCAATTTCTCTTTCGAATTTTTAATGAAGAAAAAATGGATGGTCCCAAAGGAAATACACCAGGCACGGCAGCACCGCTGCGGCCTTCGTGGGCCAATGTCAAGCCTGCTGCAGCTGCTGCGAAATCAACAGCGACAGTAACACCGACGACTTCCACTCCAATTGCCCAGCAAGATATTTATGACCAACCGCCTATGGAGCACGAGGAGCAACAACTGACGCGCAACTCATCGCCCGTGGGGGTACCAGCGCTCCCTGCGGCACCCCCACCGGGCGGGTACTCGAAAAAGGAAGCGGCGCGTCTTTACGAGACGATTGTACAGATCCTGCGTCGCCCGGGAATCTGCACGTCGGGCGAACCAACCACGGTGCTTGGTATGGCTCTCATTTCTCTATGCTTTTATTTTATGATTTTTGGGTTGCTGTTGAGTAAAAGCGAGGACGACCAGTGCGAGTAATGGGGGTCACAAACCAGCAAATCGATCGCTACCTTATACTATACTACGAAATGCTATTTTCTGCGTGTACTGATCGTCTAATACGGTATACATATAACTATAGCCAATACCCTCAATATCGAGCTCACGAACCCAAACGGCGCGATCCACGTGTACGATTTCCGAGCGACGGGCGACATTGCCGGCCCGCGTTTGCGCACGCTGTTTCACCAATGGCGCTCGACCTCGTACTTGCCGACGCTGACCGACGTTGAAGCGGTGCAGGTCGAGCACATGGTCTTTGACAACAAGCATTTCTTGTACTTGCCGCACGCGATGCCGGGGGTTCCCGAGGACGGATCGGTGGTGCAGTGGGATGTTGGGCTGCGCGTGGGTGGACCGGGAGGGAACCGGCAGCAACAGCAGCAGCAGCAGACGCTGCGAGTGCATACGGTGAAAGTGCGCAAAGTGTCGGCGATGCCCATGGAAGTCCTGAAGCAGTACCTCCACGGGCAGGTCTCGCACGAGCACTCGATCTGGCAGTACCTCCAGGCTTTTGGTTTGTTATTTATCTTTTTTATCCCATTTCGCTAGTTTATTGACAGCCAAAAAAAAAAAAAAAAAAATTGGTGTAGACTCGATCTTTCGGCACTCGGTGTTCCGGCGACTGACCACGCAAGGCCGCGTACTGCTGGACCACCGCAACGAGACGCTGCTTCCGACGGGGCTTGCCGTGGTGCCCGGATACACCCAAGCGATTCGGGTCGCCGGCCCACGGATCGTCCTCATCATTGACGTGACCTCGGCGGTGCTCTACCAGCCGCTCCCGCTGTCGGACCTACTGGGCCGCGCGTTTGATCGCGACTTGATGCAAGTCAACCTGGCGCCGCACGAAATTGACCGTGCCGAGTACGTGTTCCGGTCGTTTTCGGTGTTTCCCAACTACGGTGCAACGTCGTCCTCCGATGGAGCGGACGCGCACGAAGCAGCCGAACCAGCAGCGTTGCCTCTGGCCCCGACCACGGCGCTCGGATCCATGCGCAAAAAGACGCTGGTGATTTCGGGGTTCACGCGCACGTCGGCCGCCAACACGCCATTCACGCTGAACGGGCGCGCGATGACCGTCGCGCAGTACTATGCGGAAGCGCACGGGATTCGGCTTCGCGCCCCACACTTACCGTGCGCGATGGTGCAGGCCGGTAAATTGCGTCGTGCGCCGGGCCAGGACCGGATATCGTCGGCGCGGTTGGGTGCAACCGACGCTTCAAACCCAGAAACCATTTACTTGCCGCTGGAGCTGGCGACCATGGCGCCGTCGCAAAAGGCCAGCAGGCCGTTGGGCAGGATCGACCACAACGCGTTTAAAGTGTCGGCCCTGTCCCCGCATGACCGTGCAGCGCACATTGTGCGTGCGGGTCGGGCGATCTACGACCCGCCGCTGTCGCTTTTGGTCGCGTACGGCTTGCAGCCGCAGTTCGAGTTGACGGCCGCGCCCGCCCGCCAGTTACTCGCACCCACGCTGCTGTTCCATCCGACCTCGCAGGAGCCAACCCTGGTCCCGACGCAGGGCCGATGGGACATGTCGGTGCACAAGCTGTACCGCCCGGCCGAGGGCGGGATCCGTCGGTGGGCGGTGCTGCCGTTTGTGCCGTGCGACCCGAAACTCGTTAACCGGTTCATGACCCGACTTTCGCAGCGGCTGCGCATGTTTGGCGTGCACGTTGAGGACCGCGATCCGCCGATCTTGCCGCCTTGCGACCCGGGCATGGGGAAAGAGATGTTGAGAACGGCCGTGCGGCACGCGTACTTGCAGGCTGGCGCCGAGGCTCAGCACCCGGACGTGTTGGTGTTTGTGTTGCCCAATCGCGGTATTTATCTAATTTTTTTTTTTCGGTGCAAGTCACACTCCCTGAAAAAAAAAATTTTACAAAAGGATTCGAGCTGTACCACGAGCTCAAGCGCATTTGCGACACCGAACTGGGCGTGGTCTCGCAGTGCTTGACGCTCAAAGTCGCCCAGGATAGCAGGCCGACGCACGTGGAGAACATTGCGCTGAAGCTCAACGTCAAGTTACCCGGCCGTGGGCAGAACTTTGCCGTGGACCCGGCGCAGTTACTTGCGTTACAAGAGGTGCCGACGATGTTCATGGGCGCCGACGTGACGCACCCGGCGCAAGAGATCCGGTCCCCTTCCATCGCGTCGGTGGTGGGCAGCATGGACCGGTACGGCGCGCGGTACGCGTGCGCGACGCGCATTCAGCCGATCCGGGCCGAAATCATCCTGGACATTGGGTCCATGGTGGTTGAGCTGCTGCAAAAGTTTTACATGTCCACCGGATGTAAGCCGCAGCGGATCATGTTTTTCCGCGACGGGATCTCGGAGTCGCAATTCTCGGACGTGATGCGGTGCGAGGTGGCGGCGATTCGGAAGGCGTTCAGGGCCATGGACCCGGAGTACAAGCCGTTGCTGACATTTATGGTGGTGCAGAAACGACACCATACGCGGTTCTTTGCCGTGGCGCCCGAGCAGGCTGATCCGAGGTACCTATATTCCTTATTGTTGGAATGTGTGGCCATTGATTCTGAAAGCTACAAACAAATAGGACTGGAAATTTGCCTCCCGGCCTTTTCGTCGACTCGGAGACGGCGCACCCGTTCGAGTTTGATTTCTACATTCAGAGCCACAGCACGCTGCAAGGACTGGCGAAACCGACGCGGTACTCGGTGGTACGTTTTGTCCTTTTCATTCGCTTTTAGTTGGAATCAACCATTGACTGTAATCATATAATAGCTCGTGGACGAGTCCAAGTTTGCGCCCAACGACCTGGCCGAGCTGTGCTGGCGCCAGTGCTTCCTGTACCCGCGCGGATCGCGGTCCGTGTCGATGGTCCCCGCCGGGTTCTACGCGCACGTCACCGCCGCGCGCGCCAAAGCCCATGTGGTGGACGGCGAGCAGGACGGGCAGCGGTACTTTGCGTTGCAGGTGGTCAAGCCTGGGTTGGAGGGGACCATGTACTTTATGTAGTTGTCATTTTTTTTAAATGTGAAAATTTTCATTGAACAAACCGAACAGTAGAAGAAGAGGAAGACGACGACGCGAGAGGAGGCGGTGACGACGTGGGTGTGGTAGAAGGGCTGTGAAGCTGTTGATGGTGGAACTGGTACAGCCGACTGGCGGCCTTGCTCGCCACCGTCGAAAGAGGCGATGACAAGTCTGACGGATCTGCGGCCGCGTTGCCCGAATCCACGACGGCCGACGACAACGGCGACGCACCCGCAACCATGGCCGCGATCGCCGCCGGCGGCAGGCCCGGGCTCGGCACCGGCGTGGTGATGGGCGAGTCAGCAAAGTCGACGGCTGCGGTAGCAGCGGCAGAGGCGCCAGGCAACGCGCTCGGGCGGGCCGACGGGAGCGAGCTCGCCGGTCCAGCCGTGCGCCAGTACCGGTTCACGTCAAAGTACAGCGGCGACGCCAAATCGCCACCACCTCCGTTACCACTGGTGGCGGTCGCCAAGTGCAGGCGCGCCGGCACCGGTCGCCGCGACATCCCGCGACTGCTGGTGCGGCGGTGTCCATGAGCGGTAGCAGCCGTCGGCGTGGCATTGGCGCTCAGCGGCGACAATGGGGACAATGGGGACGTTGGATGACCAATCTGCTGACGCTGGTGGTCCGTCGGGCTCGTGGACGCGGCGTTAAGCGGGCTGCTGTGCTTGCCGCGGGCCGACGCCGAGTTGTTGTAGTTGACGAGCGATCCGGGCTTGTGGGTCGGCGCGGCGCGCGGCGCCGGCATTGACGACCCGACCATGCGCGATCCCGGACGCGACGCGCGGCGCTTGGGCGACGCCATGGACGGGACAGTCGTTTTGTCGCTTGCATTGAACGTAACGGTGCGAGGTTCCGACTGGTCTGCAAACAGGGCCAGGAGTGCCGTCCGGACCGCCGACAGCGGGACCGTGGTCCACGGCATCGGATCGAGTGGCGCCAGATTGAGCAGCGCTTCGAGGTCTGTATTTTTTTTTGTTTCGTTTGTGAGACAATTGAAGAACATGGTGGGAAAGGAAATAAAATGTACCGTGCAAGTAATTGTACTTGACCAGCATGCGCACGGCCACGGCAACGGCTGCCTCGGTCGCGCGCTCGGCCTCTCGCAGCGCCACAAACACGTCCGGGCGAAGCACGACGGTGGCCGTGGCTGGGGGCGAGTGCGGTTCCTCCAAAACCACCAAAGACGATCGGCGCGAGGCAATGGACGCATTGTCGTCGCCATGGGCATTGGCATTGGATGTATCGTCGTCACCCTCTTCGGGCTCCGTGTCCAGTCCCAGCGATACGACGGCGGCCTGCGAGACGCGGACGCGCAGAGACCAGGCGGCCTTGGCGGCGCAAGCGCGGTCCAGGGCCGTGAGCAGCATGAGCTCGACCACTGTTTATATTTGAATGAGTCGGGGATTTCAACACCTGTAAAAGGTTAAAGGCGTACCTCCAAGGTTACCGCTGGCCTTGAGTTCGGCGACCGAGACCATGGGTCCAATGTCGGCGCCAAATGCGGCCATCCACTCCTCGGATCCAGCAATGCTCGGCGCGCGATCGTCGTCAAACGTGTCGTCGTCGTCATCGGCTGCCTCCTCCTGATCATGATATGCCCGGCCCCGTACCTCGTCGTCGTCTGCCATGCCAGAATGATGGCCCTTTGACGTGGACATGGTAGCCACCGTCACCGAGGCAGCAGCAGCAGAAGCAGCAGCAGCCACGGCGATCACCGCGAGCGCCGTCAGTAGCGACCCACGGGAGGAGCCATCGCCAGCAACGGCCGCGAAAGACGACAGCGGATGGGCGACGAGGCCAGCGAGAAGGGAGCCGGGCATATCGAGGGATTCGAATTCGAATTCGGGCTCAGACGAGTCGGTTTGGGTTTAGAGGCGGAATTCGGTTTAGAATCCAGATTCAGACTCAGAATGGACTTGGGATCGCGGCGACGGAGCTTAATGAGGTCCACCGTCGAGTTGAGGGTGTTCTTGTTGGAGTAAGTGGCCAGGATCCGGCGGCGGTGGAGGGTCAGACGGCGGTGGTGGAGCGAGTGGTCTGTAATGGGCGACGACAGCGACGAATTCGACGAAACGACAACGACGACGAGGGTGGTGGTGGGTGCGGTGGTTGCGGTGGAGGACGGCGTGCAGCCAATCATCCAGTCAAGGAGTGGGAGAGGAGGGAAGAAAAAAAAACGACGGGGGAGGGGAGTGCAGTGTGTCTGTGTGTGTGTGGTAGGGGTGTACTGCTTTTTGCTGGCTTTCCACACAGTAGTATTATAGTTTTTTCTGATATTGATTCAAGGAATATATAATATTTGAGTCAAAAATAACGTTTTTGTGTCTTGCGTTGACGATTGAATCCACACTAGGTACAATCCCAGCGTATAAAACCAATAGCGTACGTACGCTTTAAAAAAAGGATGAGGGGACGAATAGAAAATTCAAATATCTTTGGGATTTCGAGAGAGAGAAGAGTCGACGCCGCATTTATTGATCGCTCCCACTCTTGTTGCTCTTTCCTTCCCATCGCAAGTGAAATGTCCGCACCACCAACCGGGGACCTCAAGAACCTGCTCCTGCAGCTGTACTCGACCCTCCGAGCCGTCGACTACACGCCGACCCTGGATCCGCAAGAGTGAGTATAAAGATCCCTCAACTGCACTCCGCAGCCCCTAACATATAATTACCAGACTCTGCACCGGCACACCGGCCCTGTACCTGCACCTGCTGCATTACTTGCTCCTGGACGCGTTCCCGACCTTTGCCGCCCACCTGGCTACCTCAGGCCACGATCTGCGCGGGAAACGCGATGCCCGGTTCTTACAGGGCTGCTACCGGGTGCTGCGTGACGAGTTCTCGTACAAGCCGGCATTGACGCGCGACCAGTTCTTCTTGCCCGGATTTGCCGCCCGCAAGATCATGCTGGTCATGGACGTGGCAAGGAAGGTGCAGGAGTGGGCTCGGGATCGGGATCGCCGGGTCAAGTTGTCGTCCTCATCCTTGCCATCGTCTGCACCGCAACGACGGCCGACACCCTTGGCCGCACGTGTACAACATCAACAGCAGCTACGACCGGCCGATATCTCGTACACGCTGCCGGAACCCGCGAGCCCGAGCTCAGCACCCGCTAAATCTTCGCCGCCCATGCGCCCGGCGTCCGTCTCACCTGGCACCACTGCATATGATCCGCGCATTCATTGGGCGGACGACCACAATGACCATGACGACAACGATGGGCCAGAACTTGCTGCCGCTGCTGCCGCCGAAGCCAACTCGTTTCTGGAACATCTTGGCCACCGTCGCCCCGAGAGCGCATTGTCGCGATCATCGCCTCCCCCACATGTACCAACTGCAGAAACTGCAGAGGCAGCAGCAGCACTGGTGCATATCCAGTCGACCCTGGCGGCCCTGGACGCGTCGCTCCGCGGCATGCAGGCGCGGCTGGACGCAGTGGAGAATGCGCACTTGCAGGTCGCGGATGCGCGAGTGCGGGCCGAGCGAGCTGAGGCTGAGAATGCGGTAGGTCTCCCATCCTTCTTTTTTTGCATTGACACTAGATCCATCGTGTTTGTGGAGGCGGCACAGGCACTCCGATCCGAGCTGGAGCGACTGCGTCTCCAAAATGACGATCGTCGCGGCCGATCTGCGGTACAGGCAACGACGACGACGGCGACGACGACGATTTCTGCGTCGGTTAGGTCGCAGTCACGGTCGCGGTCGCCGCCGTCCTCGCGCGCACGCACGCCCCGTCCACCCTCAAGCGTTACTTCACCAGTAGTCGACCGAGCCGCGACGCCTCGGCCTTTTTACTCTTACGCGCCATCATCAACGGCATCGTCGCCCACGAAAAAAGATGCATTGGCGCTGGAAGCGGACGCATTGACGGCAGCGATCCGCCAGCGGCTGGCGCACACCCAGTCGCTCCTGGACCGAGCGCGAACGCCGGCCTCTACTTCTTCCACGACTTGATTTTTGTCTAAAAAGCTTTTTTATTCCATCAACAACCAAACCTCAAAAAAGAAGACTTCTTACAAGGAGGTCTTGATGTTGCGGTACAGGCGGTACCCCCAGCGGTAGACCATGCGCCAGATGTTGCGCGCAACAATCTTGGTAGTGCCAATGTGGTCGCCGAGCGCCTCGAACGGCAGCATAAAGTTGGTCTTGTAGTGGGTGACAATCGACTCGCGCTGGCACGGTTGCAGGCACAGCGGCTCGGGGAGTGCGTACGGCGGCGGGTTGTCGGGAAGCGAGTACGGGGCCAGGTCGGGCACGCCGTTAAAGTCGCACGTCATCATGTACGTGTAGGGCGCCTCGATCCCAAACTCCTCGTACGCCTTCATCTGGGCTTGCGAGCAATCCCACAGGTTCATGAACACGGTGGCCATGGTCGCGAGCAGGATGATCCATCCGTAAATGAACGCCCATGCAAAGCACAATCCGACTTGGCGCTTCCATCCGGTGATCCTGTTTTGTTTTATTTTGTTTTGTCAGTTACATTTTTTTTTGTGTTGTGTTGGCGTGCCTCAACAGACCGCATACAACGCAATATAAGAAGAAAAGAGTACGTACATGGGCTGACGGGTCTTGCGCGGCGCCGTCTTGAACTCCTGCTCCTCCTCGGCAACGGCGGCAACCTGCTTCTTGGTGTCCTCGGCATCGAGCGGGGCGCGTGTTGTCTCGTCCTCCTCGTCGTCGCCAGCAGCAGCGGCAGCAGCCTTGCGCTTGGCCAGACCCGACTTGTCGGTGGTGTGCACGTCCGACGCGTGGACTGCTGCGGCGTCCGAGGGTTCGTCAATAGGGCGGAGCTGGGCCATTTTTTCCTTTTGTTTTTTTTTGTTTAGGTAGGGGGTCGTTTCCGTTACGAAAGAGAGGGCGAGTCGAGGGAAGTCGCGTCCTTTTATTGTGCGTGGCGAAGATGCGGGCGTCAAAACTAAAACTGACGCGTCGCGTGAGGTGTTCGAAACGAACAAAAATCCTCAAACACTCGACGTGGCAGTCAACCGGGCTGAGCCACATCCGCACCGACAGCTGTGACAAATGAATGACAACCGCGAACACGTAACTGCGTAAATGTATAGAATATATTGGAATGTCTAAAAGATGGCCACCATCAGTACCAATACCATTGCCATCATCACCACGAATGAAATGGGACGAAGTGCGACTGCTCTGCTGCGCATCAGCACCCGGCCGCCCTCTGCGCTGCCTCCAATCTGCGCCGGGCCCGCCGACTCTTCATCGGCACTACTCGATACTGGTTGGTCATCGTTGGTCGATGATCTTGGTGGTAGCGGAGCAAAATTAGCGCCTGCAGTGGGCGATGCCGCTTTACCACGATTGATCGCAGTGGGAGTTGCTGACCACACAACTGGGTGCGGCGGACGTAGCGCGGAAGTGAATGGTAGCGGATTCAGGTCGCTTGGCGAGTTGTCCCAGCCACCCGTGGCACCGCTGGCAGCGAGGATCGCCGAAATGACGGGATCCAAGTCGTCGTTGCTGCTGCTATTGTCGTTACGGGTGTCGGTCGCATTCACTCCTTCGCCCTCATGACTCCCTTTCGGTGGCCGGTCATCTTCTTGGTCATTCGGGCTCTCATGGGGGGGCGGGCCAATGCGCACGTAGGTCTTGCGCGTTCGTGTTGTGGTGGTCGTGGTCGTTGTTGTTGTTGTTGGTGTGGTTGATGTTTCAGTTGCCGCAGTTGCTGTCATTGTGAGCAGTGCCGTGGTCGTCGTGGGAGCACTGGACCCAGTCGCCCAAGACGACATAGACGTCGGTTCATCCGGCAATGCGAGAGTGGACCCGGGCGTGTCCGAGAGTGCGCAGGCGGCGCCAATGACAAGCGCTCCCGCAATAACTACGAGCGGGACTGCTGCTGCTGTGCCAGTGAAGAATTGCATTGAATAGAATACTGTTTATTATTTTCAAAGGAGCAAAGAAGGGGCCCACGAATGACCATTGCCATTGACGGCGCCGCGCTGGGAGCAGCCAGCAATCCCAATTTCAGCGGCAGCCCATGGCAGCGGAGAGTCTTTTTTCTGCGGAAATTAAATTCAAATGAAATTGTGGCGCAAAAAAATTCATTCGCGATACAGCGCGGACGCAGACTTGACCATGACCATCTTGGATCCCGATCGGCTCGGTAGTCCGAGGCCCGAGGTGTTGGCCATGGCGCTGTGGAGGCTCGTTGGCGATACTGGGTGACTTGTTTCCGCCGCCGGTACCGCCAAGGCTGATCCACCCATATTGGACCTATTGTTGCCCGGAGATCCCGCCTTGGATCCTCGAGTCGAGTGCCGGTCGATGCCCAGCAACATGAACGCGTCCTTTTCCGGCACCACTAGCCCACGCTGTGCGATGCCAGCGGCGGTGGCAGACGCAGCGGCGGTAGCAGCAGCAGCCCGAGCCGCGGCATTTGCGGCGGCGGCGGCGGAGCCCGTCTCGACCTGGATCCCGCACGCAGTCAGGTACGCCAGCAGGTCAGGCAGCGCGTGGTAGTGGTGGTACGGGATCAGCGTCAACAGCGATGCGAGCGTGTGGCCCGTGGTGAACATATGCTGCAGCGCCAACTTGTACAGGGCCACCATCATGAGCACCAGGACCAGGACCGCCAGCACAAACATTGCCACGCAGAGATTTGTGGCGGTCAAGATCGCGGTCGCCAACTGCTTGTCCATGGCTGCAATCAGGTCATCCATGCGTCCCCTACCATATTTTGTTGTCAGTGAATGGAACGACGATATAAAACAAGTAGACGCACTCCAAGTCGTTCGACAGCGCAAGACTCAGTCGGAACTGCCGTTGCGCCTGCTGCGTCGGGTCGGTAGGGGACGCGCCCAGCGCCATGCCCGAAACCACCACGTCCGCGACCGCCGACAGCCGGTTGATTTCAGCATTTAGCGACTGCCGAGCAACCGCGAGCGTGAACCCGATGGTCGGATCCTCGGCAATGTGGCACCCATTCTCACAGTCGCGGGCCTCTACGGTATTGGCCGGGAAATCGATGGCCATCCCGGACGAAACCACTTGTGCGAGGGCGTGGTTGGCTCGGTAGTCCATGGCGACCGAGCGGCAGGTTTGGATGGCCCAATCTAATACCGTTTTTTTGTCATCGTGAGAAATGGAGCTTATGCAAAGTCTGAAAAAAAAAAATGGAAGCGGACCACTGGTAAACGTCCCGTCGCTGTAAAAGTACTCGCGGCTGCACAGCCGCCACTGGCTGTTGGCATAGAATCGGTTCGAGACATAGGTGACGCGCGCGTAGTCCGAGGACGACGCCATTCTGCAATAGCCGTTTGCACGTCAGTATTCCAACAACCACTACATCAAAAAAAAGGAAAGAGAAATACCCAACAGTCGACCCAAACATGCCGCCGACAATGGACGACAATGCCAGTGCCGCCAGTAAAATCGATACATAGTACTGCAGCGACCCAGAACTTTTGCCCAGGATCTGTGCCTGGGTCGATGCTGACGACGACAGGGACGTGGTGGCGGCGATCGCGTCTTCGGCGTTCTCGTTCTCGTCGTTCTCGCCTGCGCCCGTGACCTCGCGAAAGCACTCGAGCGACTCGGTGGTCTGCGTCACCAGCGACTCGACGATTTTGCGTGGGATTCGAAGCAGGATACGGACCACTTCCATTTCGTTTTCAAGGTACGGTCGAACAATCTATCCAGTCCGTTCAATGAGTTTGAGTGCCATGTCCCAAAGTAAAAAAGTGGAAGGAGTGTACGTACAAAGTGAGCAACCAGCAAGCCAGCAATGTTAAAAATGACAAAACCAATGGCAATGTACGCCCACATGAACTGGTTATTAGTGGCGAAAAACGACATGAACTCGGTCATGTACGTGTTGAGCATTTCCGAGATGGCCGCCTGGATCATGATAAAGTTGTCCACCAGGATCCTACGCAAATATCGTGGAATGAGACTTGTTTTGAAAGAAAACAAAATGAAAATGGATCATACCGAAGCTCTGTGTTGGCCATCATCGACGCCGTGGTCAAAGTGCTAGCAGGCGTCGACCCGTCAAACTTCAACGCCAGCTTGGCCGCCAAAATCACCAGCTCGGCCGCTGCCAGGGGTGTAATGTATAGAGCGGCGTAGTCGAAGCGAGCAGGCGAAATGGCTGGCAACGTCACTGGCTGGTACACCCGGAATGTCTTCCAGATTTGCTTGGACTGCACCGCCCAGCTCGTAACTTGGTCGATCGAGAGCGTCAGTCCCGTGGTGTTGGCCGACAATCGCGACCACACGCTCGGGTAAACGATAGATCCCAGCGGGTCCTGGGGCGCTTGCACCATCAGTCGAATGTTTTCAATGGTCGCCAGCGCTTGCTGTCGAACGGCAATAGACGTGAACAGCTTGCGTTGTGAGGCGGCGGCATTGCTAAAGAACTGCAGGCACGACCGGAAACCAATGCACACCACAAACAGGACCAGCAGCCACCCAAATGCCAGGTAGTAGCGCATGGTCAGCGGCTGGGTGATGCGTTGGAGGAGCACGCGGCGTATAAACATGACGTGCTTTTCCACCACCGATGTTCCTTTTTTTATCATGGTTGGTTGAGTGATACTGGTCATGTATATAAAAAAATCTTTGGAAGGGCATACCCGACACTTGAGACCCGCCGTATCCGCCGCTCGGATGGAGCTGAGTGCTACGTTTGATAATGGCGGTTGCTTCGCCAAGCTCCAGGAACTGCGCCTTTGCAGCCAGTGGGCTTTCTTCCTTGTCGGCCTTGTCCTGTTTGTTGTCGTTTTCATCACTGCTGTCGTCCGACACTTGTCCAAGAGAGTCATCCGATCCGCTCTCGTTGTCGTCTTCGTCGTCATTTCTTTCCTTGCCAAACGTCTGGACATCGCGCACCTCAACTGAACGAGATCAAAGAGTGTTAAAACAATCACGAAATATGAAAATGAGAAATGCATACACTCGTCGGCCAAAGACAAGAGCTGATTGGCCTGCATCGAGTTGCCCTCCACGCTGACCAAAAACTGGGCAAATGCACGCAACACGTGCTGGTCGCGGGGACACTTTGCCAGCAACCGCTGGTAATTGTGCATCGCAATCTGCTGTGCTCCGGCCATTTGCCGAATCAGTTTGCCCAGTGTTTGAGCGGTCGCGCCCGAGAAAATCGCCTGCCAGATCAGTCCCGTGGACTTGAGAGCGCGGACGTGCGATTTCGTAGCCACCGACCACAGCGACTCGATCAGTGCCCGCTCCAGCGCCGACTCGCCGCGCTCGCGCGTGCTGCGGTCATACGCGTACACCACGTACTTGATCCACATGGGTGCGGTGCGCATGCTTATTTGCAGGTCGCGCACCAGCAAGTCGGCAGCGTGCGCGCCCTTTTCGCCATAGTACGCCGTCAAGTACGTGACGGCCATAAGCAGGACCAGAGAATCGTTGGGGAACTCGGCTAGGCCGCGTTCAATCAGTTGCAGGCCGAGCACCAGTTGTTTAGCCGTGGGTTCACTGCGGACGATGCGTGTGCCTTTTGTATTTATGGTGAATGTTCTGGCGTTAATCAGGCAAAAACAAAAAGGAGAACGACGTACCGAGCTCGACCTCAAAGACCGAATCGAATGCCTTTGTGCGCTCGGGCTCACGCTCTCGCACCGCTGCAAGCACGTCAATCGATTTTCCTTGCATCAAGTTGTTGATTGGATTGCGATGCTCCTCGGGACGACCAGCTTCCAGTCGAGACTCGACAATGGAGCTCACGGATGCACTTGAAGCTAAGGGGTTGTTGGGTTGACCACCGCCGCTCCCCTCTCCCGACCGGGGTTTAAACGAGAGCGTTGGAGGAGAGATCATGATGGACACGTCCGTGTCGTCGCTCACCACCTCGGGCCCGGTGCGCTTAAGTGGCCCGGCCGCTGGGCTTGGGGTGATGACGATTGTCGTCGATGGTACAACGCCATTCCCTCCCTCATCTTCTTCTTTCTGCTCTTGCTGTGCCACCTGCTGTTGTTGCTGCTGCTGTCGCAGCTGACGACCGGGGGCATCGTCCGGCTGCTGCTGCTGCTGCTGCTGCATCTGTTGGTCAGAGTAATCCAGACCCATGGCCAGCGCGACAATAGCCGACCGGCGCGACCGCAGCCGCGGGATCGACTTGTCAGCCCAGCTTTCCTTGGTTGCGCGGCGCCAGTTTTTGACAATTGCCTGGGTGCGGCGCGATCCAACGACATATGACGCCGCGGCGCCGACGACTGCGAACCCGACCGCGAATAAGATGGCGCGGAGCCACGCGGTGCGTTCACCGGCCGTGGTGGTGGAGATGAACGAGAACAGGACCGAGAGCGACGCGCCGGCGGCGCCCGAGGTGAGACCGGCGCGCATGGCGTTCATGACCGGGTCGTAGAACGGCTGCACAAGAATGTACTGCGTTGCCAGGTGCGGGAGTAGTGTCGCAAGCAGGAGTGCGTAGATCCATTGCGGGGCGGGGGCGTTGGGCATGGAGGTCATGAACGTGTGCGCGGCGACCAGATACATGCGGTACTTCATGGCGCAGTACGTGACTTGCGGGTGCGCGCACGCCGCGGGCGATTGCGACGTTGGGGCCGTATCGACAAGCTGTATTTCTTGACCTTGTCAGTTTACCCCTTTTTGGCACTCTAGTATATAACGTACGAGCTTGGAGATCACCAATTGCATCGGAATCACCATGAACAGTCCAACCACGCTCAAGATCATGGTCGGGACGTGTTGAGCAGACGAGCAGTCAATGCCCGTGAAGCTTGCGAGCCCGCCCGTCCACGGATTGCACTTTACTGCCGCGAAAAACAAAAACATGACCGGGAGCGCCAGCGCCGAGCCCAGTAGTTGCAAAATGTTGCGAAGCAGCGCCAAGAGCCCGGGTTTTGGGTTTGCTTGTTGGCGCACGAGGATCCCGACCAGGATCGTGAGGCATGTTGCCAGGGTCACGATTGCAAATGCTTTATTTATATATTGTGAGCATCGCTAATCATTTCAAGGAAACGTTAGATCGGGTACCATACCAATGGTGTTAATGATAATGTAAAGCGAATAGATATCAATGGCCAGCACCGGCTCCAATATTTTCGGAATCAGATTGGGGAGTGCGGGAAAGATTGATTCCGCAAATGGGAAGACCAGGAGCTGAAAGTCGTCCACGAACTACATATACATCCAGCACTTGTCAAAACGGCAAAAATGCATGTAAAAAGAAGAAAAAATACACATACGGCAAATAACCAGGTCCGCAGTTTGGGAACCTTGTACTCGGTGCCCTGCATTGTCAGGTACGCGACGGAAAAGATGGCGCGCTCGCCCGCATTGCTAGGAAGCGCGACGCCGAAATTCTCGGCGCGGCTCTGGCGGCTTGCATTGTAGTTGTTGGGGGTGGAGGTGCCACTGAAGTGGTCGCGGGGAAGGGGCGACGGCGGGCCACCGAAGCTTCGCCGGCGCGGGACCTGTGGAACTGGCAGTTGCAGCTGATCGGTGGACATTTCGTGAGGTAGGTGCTCTCTCTGCTTGCACACGTTGCCTCGATGTTGGTGCTGCGATGTGGTGAATGTGATGGGAAAGGCGCTCTTTGGAAATCAATTTTTTCAAGAATACTCAATATCAATGGACCACCCGCTCCTCGTGCACGCCTACCTGGCCATCCCTGGCGACTCGGTGCACCAGCGTCTGCACCTGGCCGTCCCGCCCTCGACCCCCGTATCAGATCTCCTCGCCTTAGCCGGCCTCGCGTCCTCGACTTACGCGCGCATCACCACCGACCGTGGCCGTTACCTGGCTCCCGATGCGACCCTGGGCGACGTATCCTCGCAATATGGTCAATTTTCGAGTGGCACCACCGTTTCAACGGCCCCTCCCGTGTTCTTGCAAGTGGTGGGCCGGCTGTGCGGCGGAAAGGGCGGCTTCGGGTCGCAGCTGCGGGCCAGCGGCGGCCGTATGAGCTCCAAGCGCACCACCAACAACGACATGTCGCGCGACCTGAGCAACCGCCGGCTCAAGACCATCAAGGAGGCGAAAAAGTATTGGTCATTTTTTCCTTCATTCGTCGTACTGGATGGACTGACTCTCCGACAAAATGAATGACAGAATGACCAAGATCCTCGAACGCGTCGCCCACCTCGAGGACGAAAAGGAAGAGCGGTTGTCCAAAAAGATTGCTGACGGGCTCAAGGCCGGTGAGCTGCTGGAGGGCAAGCGCCGGCGCTTTGACGATGCCGCATACGAGGCCGAGCACTCGTCCGTCATGGATGCCATGCGCAAGTCGACGGAAAAGGGTACCTATTTTGTCTTCCTTATTATTCTGGCCATGTAGTTTTGCTCACCCTGAGACAGCCCTCAAATCCGTCAAAGTGCTTCCGATGACCACGTTGATGATCGCGGCTGGTCCTGCCGTCAAGGCACAAGCACCTACCAAGAAACCGGCATTGAGTTACTGGTCCGTTCTTTTACACTATTTTCAGTTTTGGGTTTCCCATTGAGGCTAACAATATTTCCATTTGATGATCTCAGGGACGAACCATTGACCGACGACGAGGACGACGACGATGACGCGTAAAAAATGTATATACTTTTAATGATTCATACTTATACCTCCACGCTTTGGAAGGACGACTTCCAGTCCGCAAACCACGTCAAAATGACCTGGCTCGCCTCGGCCTCGGGCACCTCGATCTGCTCGCGGGTATCGCGGTGCCGGACCCACACGGTCCCCCGTGCGACACTGGCGTCGTCTACCGTCAC
This sequence comes from Blastocladiella britannica, assembly GCA_025349905.2. Lineage (NCBI taxonomy): Eukaryota > Fungi > Blastocladiomycota > Blastocladiomycetes > Blastocladiales > Blastocladiaceae > Blastocladiella > Blastocladiella britannica. The sequence continues at coordinate 33,070 of MU624633.1, forward strand.
GCACACCGGCACGCCCGTCTCGTCGGCGTACTGGTACCGTTTCCCGATCGATCCGCGGGACTCGAGCATCGCCGTCGCCAGCGAAAACTCTTGGGTGCCCGGGTGCGTGCGGATCGCTCGCCAGACGCGGTCGGCGGCGGCCGTCAACGCTGGCCGGTTGCCGACCACGGGCAGAACGTGCACGGACGTGGGCGCGAGCGTCGGGTGCAGACGCAGGACTGGTCGATTGGAAGACTCCGAGTCAGCAACAGCGGATGAAGGATCCACTGTCTCATGGTACGCGTCGTACAGGAACGCGAGCACCGCGCGGCTCAGTCCAGCACTGGTTTCTACCACAAACGGCGTGAACGTGCGCGGCTGCGGCGCATCAGCTGCACGGTCCGTGACGGCGAACGATGCGCCTGTAGCGGTCGCGTGGCACTGCAAGTCGTAGTCGGTGCGGTTGGCCACGCCCTCGATCTCACCCCACCCCCACGGGAACGCAAACTCGACGTCGGAGCACGCGCGCGCGTAGTGTGCGAGCTCGGTGCCCGTATGGTCGCGGGTCCGGAACGCGTCAGGTTGCGCGGCCAGCTGCTTCCACCACGCAAGCCGATCGGCGGTCCACCGCGCGTGTGCGGCGTCGGCGCGCGTCGGGTGCACAAAGTACTGCATTTCGAGCTGCTCAAACTCGAGCGTGCGGAACAAGGAGTGCTCAGGCCGGATCTCGTTGCGGAACGATTTGCCGGCCTGCGCGAGTCCAAAGGGGGGTACCAGGTGCAACGTGCGCGCTACGCCCGGGAACGCCGCGTAGATGCCCTGCGCGGTCTCGGGCCGCAAGTACGCGGTCGCGGGTTCCAACGCACGATCAATGGCCGCGCGGGATGCTCCGGACGCTTGCATCGCCAGCACCGCGTCCAGTGGGTCGGCGGTGTCGGTGTGGGTCTTGAGCAGCAGATTGAACGGCCGCGGCGCCGTCAGGAACGGGTTGTTGGTGGTTGGGTTGGCGTACCCGGCGTACAGCACACTAATCGGATCGTTGTCCATGTTAGAAACCAGATCCAGGCGGCCGGGCGCGTCATAGGCGCCCTCGGGGGTTGTGCTCGAGACCACGGGCAGCTCGACGTGCGCAACGTACACCAGCACCGACTTGCCCTGCCTTTCGACGCGTGCACCAGGAGCGACAGTGTTAGCAATACGGTCAACCCAGGCGGTTGCGGCAGCTTTACTTTCAGCGGTAATAGTAGCCACGCGCGTTCCCTTTGGCAAGCCCTTGGCCGCCGGGTCATTTACGTCCGACAAACGAAATGGAGCGGTCTTGTCGGCGCGGAACCGTGCCCCCGAGAGCTTGTCGTCGACGAGCAAGTCGGCGAAATTGGCCACATGGCCCGATGCGCGCAGCACCGCGGCTGGGGTCAGGATCGGCGACTCGTATGCGCGGATCTCCGGGTTGCCGTGCACCACTGCCCGCCACCACGCGCGCTCAATGTTGCGGCGCAGCTCGGCGGCTACGGGGCCAAGGTCGAAGCCGCCACGAAGGCCACCGTGTAAGGGCGCGGTTGGGAATAGGAACCCGCGGCGCCGGAATAGGTCGAGCGCGCGCGTCGCTGTCGTTGTTGCTGCTAGTGCGGTCCGCGACATAAGATGTTAACGTGCACCGGGAGAAACCGGGTCAGATTAACGCGTAGCTTGCCTGACGCCCGCGCTCTCTTCCTCCCTTTGCGCGTCCCATCCAGGATCCTTTAACGAAAATCAGAAAAGAAAATGGCCGACCAACAGCACCGCGACTGGATCACTGTCCCCGACGAGTGGACGGGCTACCCGCTCAGCTCGCTGGTGATTCCCTCGCACTACAAGGTACTCCCACTATTCTTATGAATGAATGAATGACGTCGAATAATCGCTGACTGAGGAGGGTATTTATAGGAAGACGTTGAGAGCGTGCTGCTGCCCAACGGCCTGATCCTAGACCGCATCGAAAAGTTGGCCAAGGACATTGCTCGCGACACGGAGGGCTCCCTCACGGCCTGCTGCATTCTCAAGGGCGGCCACCAGTTCTTTGCTGGTCGGTATCTTAATTCAATTATCGTGAATATGAATGACACGTGTGTGTGTGCTGACCAGATTGATATGGTGAGCAGATCTCATGAACCGCCTGAAAAAGCGCACCAACGCTGCTGGTAACAACATGCCGCTCCAGCTGGACTTTATCAAGGTATTTCTTTTCTTTATTTTTCAGTTTCAAGGGAGGAGATCGCGATGCTGAATGATCGAAATGAACAGGTCAAGTCCTACCACAACGCCGAGTCGAGCGGCACCGTCAGCATCTCGTACACGGATGCCGAGCTTCTTGCGCTCAAGGGCAAGGTATCTTCTTTTCTTCATTATTTCCTTGAAATATAGAATACTCAACTGCAGAAATATAGCACCTCCTCCTGGTTGAGGATATTATCGACACCGGCGCCACCATGGTCGCGCTGCTCAAGCGCCTGCGTGAGTACGAGCCGGCGTCGATCCGCGTCGTGTCGCTTTTTGTCAAGCGCACGCCCCTCAGCAACGGCTACATCCCGGACTACTGTGGGTTTGAGATCCCGAACCGGTTCATTGTCGGGTACGCGCTGGACTACAACGAGCACTTCCGCGATCTCGACCACGTGTGCGTCATTTCCGAGACGGGCAAGGCCAAGTATGCCGAGTAAACAAATGTTTTTATTGAATTGTCAACCGCGCAACCCGATATATCTGCTTCCACCGCGCTTCATACTCGGGATTCACAAACCCGGAAATGATCAAGCCGCAGTCGAGTCCCTCTACCGCGAGCCACTCGAGGAACCGCATGCACTTGTCATGCTCGGCGTTCTCTACCATGCTCTCAATATCGGCGGTAGACAGCTCGGCGGCGCCAAACTCCTGCACGATCCAGCGAAAGCCGGCAGTTATCCCTGATATGTCGTCACCGTGCCACGACTGACACATTTGCGACACCAGCGCCGGTTCCGAGATCTCGTACTTGAACTGGAGCATGTACTGGAGCCACAGCGACGCAAAGTCCAGCTAGCCGCTCGACAGTGCCGGATGCAGCACCCAGTTGGCCAGGTCCGATTCGACGTCCTGTCTTAAAGCTGGGTGGTCGTACCAGAGTGTCAAAAACTCAACATCGCCCGATGAGGCCGCTTCCATCAGACAGTTGCGGACCGTGTACTTGAGCCACGAGTCCGGCGTGCCCGATTGCTCATAGCAATCGAGGAGGGGCTCCAGGCCGTCAAACCGGCGCGTTTTCCAAATACGACTGAACGCGTCAGTGACATCGAAGTGAATGTCCGAATCTTTGCGATGATCTATGAGCCAGACCAGCAGCTCGGCGTCCGGTGTGAAAAAACGAAACGAAAAGCTAACCTGCACACACGAATCGCGGGTCGCGTCCCAAAACGTTTGCAGGTCGTCGCGCGTATCCAGTTCGGAGGGCTCCCAGGCAAACACGGGTGGGTCAACCTGATGCTTGGCGCGCAGTGCAGTCCACCAGCCCATCGCTCGCTCGCGTACTTGTCGCGTCACGTTTACTTCATCTGGCAGGGTAAACTGGATCATTTCCGACTTGGAAGCACGCCAAATCCAGTCCAACGTGTCGGTACGAGCCGCTGCGGTCGCTGCGGCCAACAACTGGGGGACCTGTGGGAACGCCAATCCGTGGGACCGGTGCCGCTGGAGCCACCATTCAAGCACGAGGGGATCCCAAATCTTGCACCCGGAAAGCGGGTCAAAGTGATACTGATTAAACTCCATGCACAGCGGTGGCAAGAGCTCATTGTCCGCCATTTCAGCCCACAGCTGCAAGGTCTCCAGTAACCCGAGCTCGCCCAGTTGCACCAAACCCTCGATGTTAAAGTCCCGCAGGACCTCGTGCACGGTCTCGTCCTCGGAGTTCCAGTCCGACCCGTACGAATCGTCCGTGTCCACGAACTTGATTTGAAACGCATGGTGGTCGTGGACGGTGCGGTCGCGCCACCACCGACACATGGCCAAGTGGTTCGGGCACGGATTTGCTCGTAGCGTATGCGTGCGGTGAAGGCGGCGTGCACGGCCTCGACATACTTGAAATCGAGACCAAATTGGCGGTGCTTTTGCCACCACCAGTCGAGCGTGGCTACGTCGGTGGCATTGTCCACAGCTTTGGTCGTGTACGGAAACTCGGTTGGAAGTCGTGTGTCGCAGTGCCGCTGCCACAAGCGGTCGAGCAAAGGCACGCCGATGCAAGAGGCGGCATCGGCCATTTCCGCGGTGATGACAACCGGCGGCCGGATAGTGTCGCAGAGCCAGTCGTACAGATCGACCTGGTGGAAATGGAACGCCCTGGCACTTAACGCGTCGAGGTCCACCTCGAGCTCGGCCACCGAGAAAACCGACAACCAGGCGCGGACCAGAGGCAGGTTTGGCGGGTGGGGCGTGGAGGCGATCGAGAAGCGGCCGGTTTGGCGCAGCAACCTGCGCAGGTACCGTGGGACAAGGGATGGCGGCACCACAATGAGGTACGCAACCCATGCGTCGGGGACGTGGACGCGGCTCCTTTGGTCGCCGATGGCATGGCAGAGGATGAGGTCCAGGACGAGGTCGGAATCATTTTCATTTTTTGTTATTGTTATTATCCTGACCTTAACAGAAAAGGAACTTCAAAGGATCAGCACGCCCAACCAAAGGGGGGCTTTTCGTCGGTACGTCGGCCGTGAGCTTGATCCTGTTGTGCACTTTTCGGCCGGAGCGGAGTCGTCTCTTTCAGCATAACCAAAACTAAATCGCAAATGCAAATGGATGTCTTGCTGCCCGACGAGCTCCTCGTCCGCGTCTCGACATTTCTGGGCCTCCCAGCCATTAAGCTAGAATTAGCACAAAAAAAGTGTATTTGGATCAATAAACCTGTAGTGAAAAAGTACAAGAGGAACAGTGA